>PVJN01011109.1:0-55029 GCA_004026805.1 Lasiurus borealis | reverse complement strand
TGAGGACTTACTGTTTAACTTCTAGATGTAAAAGGAGAATTTGAGGTTACGGACACATACTTTTCAAGGAATTCCTCCCCAGTGAGACTTGCTTTCCATTGGTCCAAGATTGAGCTATCTGTCATTCCCCGAACTGAAACAGCTGAGACTAGAAAGGAGAATAGTAAATGTTAGCTTGCAGAATTTTCTTTTACACTTAATACAAGGAAGCCAATTATGGTGTTACCTTTATTTGTTCATCGTGTAGTTTCCCCCAAAGTTATACCATATTTCAAATATTCGAACAATTATTATCATTACTACAACCCACCTCACCCTTACCCAAATCCCTCAATTACCGTCAGAACAATATCACCAGAAGAATACATCTTATTTTTATAGCCTCTCTTTTGCTTATATAGCACTATCGTCCCAGATCATGTTGTTCAACAGCTCATATTACTCCTCACAAAGCCTTTATTAACCATTCCAACTCACTCCAATGTATTCACCAGGAAGGGCAGTAATATTGTCAGCAGTACTTCCCCTGGTACTTAATCATATTCAGTCACATATTAAAATTGCATGGTTCTATACTTGTCTCCCAAATTAGACCCTTGGTTCCTTAAGGACGGAGCTGTGTCATATACTTATATTAAATAAAGCAACTGAGTAAAGGAAGAGTCAAATGACCTGTATTTTACTACCAGTGTTACTTCTTACGTTTTGTGATCTTGAACAAATCACTCAACATCTGAGTCTGTGCCTCACTGAAAACATATGAAAGTTTAGTGGAAATCTTTTATGCAGAGAACAAGTTCTAGAATCACCCTGCCTGGCTTTTAATACTTGTACTGCTACTTATTAACTATATGATCTTGGGTAAATTTCTTAGCCTCTTCATACGTCAGTTTCGTTATCTACAAATTAGGAGTAGTAATAGCTTTTTCAGAGTGTTTTTATAAAAATTAAATGTGATGAGACATTAAATGTAATTTGCTTTAGAACAGCACGTGGAATATTGTAAGAGCCTAATAAATTTTGGGTGTTTTTTTTTTTTTAAGATGAAAAGGAAAATAAGTAGGAAGAAATTATAAACTCATTTTTTTTCCTTCTGCAGTTTGATAAAAGCTATTGCAACCCAATTAAGACGTTCAATCCATTGACACTTCCATTTTTATAGTATTTATCCTTTCTCATATCCTCACACTCTTTCTCAGTTTAGGTTACATGGCATTCCCATTACCATTTCCTTAAAAGACTCTTCAGTTGCCTCTTTCTCTTATACTAACTTAAGGTTTTCCCCAACTCTCCACTTTGTGTAAGTACTCTAGAGCAGCTGAAAATTATTGGGGGAAAAGTCACCCAACCATGCCAAGAACTCATTTCAAATTATGACCATAAATTTCAAAAGGGCATCCAATGTTGACAGATGATAATAATATCAATTCCTAATAAAACTGGCTTTCTCATTTTTGAACACAACACTTCTCCCCTCAAATTTTCAATACTCATGCCTTTACCAACTCTCAGTCTCTGGCCTTGCTTCAACATAGAAAATGGATATAAATCAAGAACCACCTCATCTTTCACCACCAGCTCTACCATCTCAGTGGCTTAGTACCTACAAAGCCTGCCTTCCTATGTATCACAATGAAAGAACTACCCTACCTGTTCATACCAACTCCGCCAATTGTGCTCTTGATACTACCCCTTTATTACGCTTTCCTTTTTCTCTCCTGCATTATTCTTTTCTTTTTACCAAGATAATTTCCACTGGCAAATGTTTTATAGCCTCTTTCCTTTATCACACACATATTTTTTAAATCACACATTAAAAAAAAACAAGAAAACAAAAACATGCTCTTTATCTCAATTCTCCCTTTCCTACTTTGTTTCATAGCAAAATTCCTTGAAAGAGTTGTCTGTCTTTACCATCTCACATCCACTTCTCATTCTCTTCTCAACATACTCTAATTAGGCTTTCTTACCCAATATTCAAGTGAAATCTCTCTTTCTGAGGTCAGCAATGTCCTAAATTTAGTCAAGTTAATGGTCAACTCACTATCATCATCTTACTTTACCTTTTAACAGGCACCAAAGTTTTTGACTACTTCTTTTTTGTAACACCTTCTTCTTTAGAGTTCTACACTACCACACTTATTTGGGTTTCCTTTCTCACTTGTTTTCTTAGGTGATTCCTCCTTCTTTATCAGCCTTTTAACTGTGGGAATGTTCCAAAGCGCTATCCTAGGCTCTCTGTTCTATCTATAGGCATGCTTTCAATGATGTCATCTAGTTCCATGAGTTTATGTTCAATTTACATATCAATGACTCCAAACTGAAGCACTAGCTATGCTCAAGATGAATATAATCAATTGCTTCTTTATGTCTCCATTTAGATACCTAATAGGCACTTTAATTTGGCAAAAGCAGAGTTATTGATTGCAGCCTATCAGATACAAATTGGCTTTTCTCTGAGTCTTTTCCTATCTTAGGAAATAGCAAAGTTTCAGTTGCTCCTGAAACCTAAAAGAGATTTTTTAATCTTCTACTTTTTTAACCCTCTCACTGTTGGTTAGACTTCTAAAGTAAACCCAATTTCAACCACTTCTCACATATCCATTATTATAAGCCTAGTCCAAGCCACCATCATCTTTTATGTATAGATTCACCTGGTAGTCTAGATTCTGAACCACTACAAAAACTTCCAGATTGACTCTACTGTCTTCAACTCTTGCCTTTCAATCACTATCCCTTCCATCCTCTAGACAACCAGAATAATTTTTCTAAAGCTTAAATCAGGTTATGTCACCCCCTGTCCTAAAACTGTTCAATGACTTACCACATTAGCTGTACTATAAACAAACTCCATATTATGGGCATCAAAATTTATATCTTTTAGAAATTGCCTACTTTTCATATCTTCCCCTTTACATGAGCCAGTCACAATGGCCTAATTTTCTGGTCCTTACACACATCAAGTTTATCCCTGAGCCAGGAACTTTACATTTGCGTGAAAGGCTTCTCTCGATCTTTTTATGGTTGCTGCCTTTTCATCATTTTGATCTCAACTCAAATGTCCACCTCTTCATAGAAGTCTTTCCCTAATCATATTCAGAAATAGCACTCCCTACTCCTAAAATGTAATATCACATTAACTATTATGTCTTATCTTTTATTCATTTCTAGAATAAGCTTTTCAATTCCTTAGTTTGCCACCCAAATAAATAAGTTCAATGTGTTTTATTTAATGAGAAAAGCACTATATTTTCTTAATTTACTGTGCTAAACTCTAAAATAATTTTTAAAATAGATTAAGAAATAAAAATAAAACATACCTCTTGTCCATGGCCTCCTAAATTTATGATCAGTAACTTCTGCATAATCTACATCTTGATATAAACATGAAGGGATTCGAAGCAATAAAGCATCTCTGCAAAACTTCTTCCTAACTACATTCTATGTAAGAAAGCAGAATTATAAAATATTTTAATATATTAAACATATTTAACATATGTATCTACAATATTCAGAATATTAAAATTCTCTATTCTTTTAAACATATGGTTTTTTTAATAAAATTCCCAGATAACCACTATATGTATATGTATGTGTGTGTGTGTGTGTATGTATGTGTATATATATATATATATATATATATATATATATGTTTTTATTTATTTCAGAGAGAGGAAGGGAGAGGGACAGAGAGATAGAAACATCAATGAAAGATAAACATAGATTGGCTGCCTTCTGCAAATCCCCTACTGGGGATTGAGCCTGCAACCCAGGCATGTGCCCTAACCCGGAATCGAACCAGTGAACTCCTGGTGCATGGGGCAATGCTCAGCCGTCTGAGCCATACCAGCCAAGCTAAATGTATGTTATTTTTATTTAAAGGTAATATATGCTCATTATAAAATATATAATAATACAGAACCACATACTAAGAAAAATCAAGGTTCTTGGTAATATCAGTAATAGTTTGATGTAGTTTCCTACAGTTCCGTCCCCCCCCCCCCCCAGGTTAGGCCAAAATGTGTGTGTGTGTGTGTGTGTGGTGTGTTTGACAAAAAATGAGATCACATCATTTATATACCATTTAGCAATGTGTTTTTTTCCACTTAGTAAAACATAGCTGCCTTAATATTTTTCTTCTATGTCTTTGCATTATTTCACTTGGGAGCACCATCAAATGTTTTTCTAATTTTGAAAACTCTAATAAAGCTAGTTCTTTAAAAGAATGCTAAATCGGCTAAGCAAACTTGTAAATTGAAGTCTCTATAATTCCATTCCACCTTTACTTTCCAGTTTTATCTCTAATACTAACTGTTCTCTTTAAATAGACTTGTCTCCTTATTACCTCCCTTAACATTTAGCAGTCACTTCCTTACCAGGCACACAATGGTTATTGTTTGCCTCTGAAAAATACCCTACTAGTCTTTTCTAACTATCAACATTCTATTCATCTTCTTGTCTTAAGCAATAACTCCTCTATGAAGTCTTCCCTCAATGACTCTCAATTTCCCACAGAGTTCATTATTTTAGGAAGTTGAACAAATGACTGTTTCTTACATAATTCCCCAAGAGTTTTATGTTTGCTGAAGGTGTTAAAACATATTAAATAACAGGTCCTCATTATCTAAGAATAAATGGTACAAAAAAAAGATCAGTTAAAGTAATTTATATGAGAATCAAAGGTTCACAGTAAGAAGGAAAAACAGCTTGATTGGTACTTTATCTAAAAAAAAAAACACCTTACAAAAATTAAATTTGATACCTAACAAAATTTTGTTTATAATTATAATAGTTTTGTCATAATTTCTCCACAAACTATTATGTGATAATATGCATGATACTAATCATTATTTCACCTTTGATCATAAAAAATATATTTTTAGAAAGTATTTGAGGATTTAGTCAAATTTTCCCAAGGTATCTTTGACTCTGATATATTCAAACCATTTTCTTTTTTTTGTTTGTTAACTGATCTAATTTTTTAAGATCCTCATTTGATAATAGGTTTACCTGCTATTTGAGTAGTTCTTCAATACTGTTTTTATGAATTCTACAAAATCCTGCATTTTTTATAAGAGTTGCCATTTATTTATATCATATTTATAATGTATTTGAACAAGAAATTAAGATACTATGGGCAAGATTAAAGTTTGAAGATGTTTGAATATAGACTAATTTTACAAGTGGAAAATCCAATATAATAAAAGCCTAATATGCTAAATGTCCAACTATCCATTGCCCAGCTGCTATGATGCACACTAACCACCAGGGGGCAGGTGCTCCAAATAGTAGGTTAGCTTGCTGCTGGGATCTGGCTGATTGGGACTGAGTGAGACGGGCTGGACACGTCTTAGGGCCCTCTTGCGGTCCGTTGCCAGCCCTGATTGTGCACCAGTGGGGTCCCTTGGCCTGGCCTCCACCCTCTCACAATCCAGGACCCCTCAGAGGATGTTGGAGAGCAAGCTTTGGCCTGATCCCCTCAGGCCAAGCTGAGGGACCCCACTGGTGCACAAATCCATGCACTGGGTCTCTAGTATATTCATAAATATATTTATATAACAATGACCTCTGATTCCTTACCATATATATGTCATAATGACACATTTGCCTCACTCACTTATGAAGGAAAAATAAAACCTGAAGATGCTTTTATTTTCTGTAAAATATAACACAATTTTGGTTATATTGGAGTAATTTTTTTTTTCCTGGTAGATGGGGTCAAGGTTATAAAAAACAACAACAAAAATTTAACTTGTCAATTAAGATCATAAGAAGAGTGAACTTTTGTATGACAAGTACTCCATTTAGTTCTTAATAATGTGCCTTGGTTGACTTTCAGCTTTGTACAAACTATTCAACTTCTCTAGACATTAGTTTCTTAACCTTTAAAATTATAAAATAGTATCTACCCCAAGTAGTTCTGATGACCAAATGACATAATCCATCTCAAGAACAAATGATCAAATGATATAACCCATCAAACAAACAAGGTACCTGGCCCATAGTAAGTAGTCAATACTAGCTGTTATTATTATTTTATCATAAAAATAACTGAGATTGCCTTTCCTTCCCACTCCTTTCAATAAAGATTACTCAAGATTTTCATAAAAACAGCCCAAACTTGCTGTTTCCTTTTTCCCCCTAAGAATTTTAATTTCATGTTATATTGTCAATTATTTTTCCCAAACTGCCATTTTTAAGGTAATAAGTAATTTTAAATAAATCTCAAAGCAACTACTCTGAGGATGAATCCAAGGACATCTGCAAAATTATCATAATCATATGGTGAATGCAGATAGCACTTTTTATATCACAATTCTTAGTAAAAAGGTGGTGATCCAGTAACATCCTACCTCGTATAAATAGTCTATTGCATGATATTTGAACATTGAAAACATTTCTTCTTCCTTTCAAAGCAGAATAAATTTCAACATCTGGAAAAATAAAAATTAAATTAAGTGCTGGTAAAATAGCAAAGCCAGGAACAGACAAATCATTCTTAATCACAAAATTTTGGTTATTCATTTAAAAAAAGGCTCCGAATAATTAAAAAATTAATTATGAACATAATACTCATTAAAGATTGATAGCTAATATATAAATATGTTGATATAAAAATTTCCATTGTTGAATTCACACAACTTCTAGTTGGGAGATTGAAATATATTTAGCGTGATCATTTTGTTGCGAAAGAAACGAGTTTACAAAATTGGTAGAGTAGTTTTTTTGAAATTGAATAACCAAGGGCAAAACTGTGCTGAAGCAGTGGAGTAGGATTTGGGAAATTCTGCTGTCTTAGAAAATAAAAAGCCTGCCTCGGCTGGTGTGGCTCAGTTGGTTGGGTGTTTTCCCATGCACCAAAGGGTTGCTAATTCAGTTCCCAGTCAGGGCACATGCCCAGGTTGTGGTCTCAATTCCCTGTAGGGGGCCTGCAGCAGGCAGCTAATCGATGTTTCGCTCTTATATGGATGTTTCTCTTTCTCCCTCATCCTTCCTCTGTCTCTAAAAACCAATAAACATGCTCAGCCAGTGTGGCTCAGTGGTTGAGCATCAACCTATGCACCAGGAGATCACACTTTGATTCCTGGTCAGGGCACATGCCTGGTTGTGTGCTTGGTCCCCAGTGTGGGGCATGCAGGAGGCAGATAGTCAATGATTTTCTTTTATCATTGACTAGAGGCCCAAGGCACAAAATTCATGCAAGGGGCTTGGCCCTCGCAGCCCTGGTGGCTTGCCTCGGCCCTCGCAGCCCACTGGCTTTGTCCTGAAGGTCGTCTGAAAGGAAGTCCAGAAGGTCGTTGGACTGTCTGGTCTAATTAGCATATTATGCTTTTATTGTTATAGATGCTTCTATCTCTCTCTCTCCCCCCCTTCCTCTCTGAAATCAATAAAACTATATTAAACATAAGTTAAAAACGAACTCTGCCTAGTCTATCCATTCAGCTTATTGTCAATATTTAAATTTTCTTTCCTTGAACTTCTTACATTTTCCAGTATTTCTATTTTAGACTCATCATGCCCATTGACTACCTTAAACAATAATTACTATTGTATTGAACTTAATCGTTTAAACTCATCTAAATATATAATACTTAAATAAGACGCCATTGTTATATACATACAGTCCTATAATTTCTTTAATCTGCAATTGAGTGTTATTGTATTCCAGATACTGGAATTCATTTTATAGTGGTGGATGGATGAATAGAACGATAAATAGGTTTATTTCTAAAATCAAAGACGGGGCGGTGGGGGGAAGGAGATAAGCAAATCATGGCTAGAGAAAATGTATTTAAGAACAGCCAACTTCTGAACAGCAGCAGTTCCCGACGTATTTTTCCTTGTCTGTTTTTAAATATTCCATTTCTCCTGTGCTACCTACTGACCTGCATGCATTGGGCCAAAATGGAAATAAATACAAATCATTAGGTCGGGTGCTTATGCACCAGGTGGAAAAGTAACGATTTCTAAGATTTTTCCTTCCCAGCTTTACTGAGGCATCACTGACAAATTAAAAACGGCATCTGCCGAGACCGGTGTGGCTCAGTGGATAGAGCGTCGGCCTGCGGACTGAAAGGTCCCGGGTTCGATTCCGGTCGGGGGCACGTACCTTGCTTGCGGGCGCATCTCCACTGTGGGGTGTGCAGGAGGCGGCTGATCTATGTCTCTCTCTCCTCGATGTTTCTGACTTTCTATCCCTAAACCTTCCTCTCTGTAAAAAGTCAATAAAATATATTTAAAAAAAAAACACACACACAAAAAAAACGGTATCTATGCCGCCTGGCGTGGCTCAGTGGTTGAGCACCGGCTTAGGAGCCAGGAGGTCAGGGTTCGATTCTGGCCGGGCACCTGCCGGGTCTGCAGATTCAATCCCTGTGGGGGGCACGCGGGAGGCAGCCAACCAATGATTCTCCCTCATCGTAGAAATCAATAAAAAATATTTAAAACATAAAAACTGTATATGTTTAAGGTGTACATACATACGATGCATGCGCTTTCCAAGATTCCGCAAGACCACACACAGGTGAGCGTGGCTCTCCTCAGCTTTCTCCCCTCCCTCACTCCGTCCCGTAAAAACGACTCTCAAACTCAGTCACGTCTAGAAACAGCGGTTCCACACGTCAATATTCAATGTTTCCTCATGTTGTTTCAACTACCAACTCCCAGTGAGCGGAGGGAGGCCCTATTGGCCTCTCTGTGCCCTTCGCATCCTCCTTTCCGGCCAGGGGAGGCGAGGTGGCCGCTGGTGCTGAGGTCTCGCCCGCCCACCTTCACCTACATCCGTTTCCCAGGGATTCCATCCTCCAGCCCCTCCCGCCGAACTTCCCTTCTCCACAATCCACAACCCTCTCCCGCCCCTCTCTCTCCCGCCCCTCTCTCTCACCTTTTACCTCAGGTACAACAGCTTCCTCCCGACCTCCGTGGGAGAAAAGGCCCGCCCACCGCGCCTGTGACCTCTGACCCCGAGCTCAGCGTTCCCATTGGCCAGCCCAGGCCGGAGCAGCCCCGCCCCTTTAGGCTCCAGCACTTCCGGCTCTTCCGGAAGTGGTGGCTCCTGCCCGGTGTTGCCAGGCTGGTGAAGGCCAGAGAGGGCGCAGCGGGTCCTGGTCAGCGCCGAGGTCCTGGGGGTGAGCGAGACCCAGGCCACCCAGAGCAAAGGGGGGTGAAGGCGGGGAAGGCGGTGGGGAGCTACAAGTGCCCGACGGGTAAGGTCGGAGAGGCCTGGCCAAGGAGCCCGAGCTGCTTTCGGAGTGGCGACGCCAAGGTTAGGGCAGAGGCCTGGCCAGAGGCGGCCTGTCCGGAAGGAGGGCCGGGGCAGCAGCATCCCGGAGGTCAAATTCAGAGGCTTGGGCCTCCCCACGGATTCAGGGAAAGACAAAGCAGAAGGGCGGGGGCAGGCATGACTCAGGGGTCTGGTAGGTGCTGGCGGGGCCTGGCTGGCGGAAGGACATGGCAGGAGCGGCCGGAAGAGCAGTTGGCATGGCGACGGCAGGAGTGCATGCCGGGAGTGATAGCCACGCCTTCACTCTCACACACACTCCTGGGGGATCCATTAGACCCAGCCGATAGGAGAAAGAATGGTTCCTTTCTCTGTATCCCTTAACTCCTGCCTTGCTCGCCATCACATGGCTTAGACATTAAATTCGTTCCCGGAAGATGGCAAGAAGTGACATGCACTTATTTATTTTACTAACACCTGGTTATCGTACAAGTTAATAAGTAACCAAGTGCTCCTGGGAGAGGTCAGTACATAAACCACATTGTTCTCTGACGTTGCCTTCTTTGTTTCTGTACAGGTTTGTGCAGTTTGCCGCAGCGATGTGGACTTAATGTTGGGCAATCATCGGTTACCAAGATGTCCGTCTTGCATGGAGGGACCTGAATTATTTCGCATTCGTGGATGTGCGCCTTTTAATAAAACTAATTTACAATTACATAAAACAGATGCAACACCTAGTGATACTCAGTGTAACAAGTAAAACTAGCCAAAGATGAATATAGAAAAAAGTAATCTCCATTACTACCCCAAGTCCCAGGCAACCAATGTTAGTCTGAAGTGTATTTTTTCACACCTTTGTACATATTCATACAAACATATAGACACGCATACACAAAATAGGTTGGCCAATTATATAAAAATAGGTAATTTTCCTCACTAATCAATACATCATAGACTTCTAAATCAAAATATATTGACTTAACTCATTTTTAACAGCTGTATAATATTTCATAGTAAGGTAATGCCATGATTTATCTAAATATTCTTACTTTTGGGTTTAACAGATTGTTTCCAGTTTTTTACCTTGACAAATTATGCCACAATAAAAATTCTTGGATGTGTGATCTTGAATATTGTTGCTTTTATTTCTGTGATATAGAATTGTGTTGCTTTGTTGTCTCAAATGCTAAAGTATTTCAAATTTTGATATTGCCAATCTACCTTCTGAAAGTTTGTAGCAATTTATGTTAATAGTGCCTGAGAGGGACCATTATCCTGAATACTTTTAAATTTCTGCTGAAACTGGTTTGGCTCAGTGGATAAAGCTGGTTTGGCTCTGTGGACTGAAAGGTCCCAGGTTCGATTCCGGTCAAGGGCATGTACCTTGGTTTGCAGGCACATCCCCAGTAGGGGATGTGCAAGAGGTGGCTGATCAATGTCTCTCTCTCTCATTGATGTTTCTAACCCTCTCTCTTCCTCTCTGCAAAAAATCAATAAAATATATATTTTTAAAAAATGTTTGCTGATCTGCATGAAAAATATCTTGTTTTAATTCACAGTTCTCTGATTACTGCTGAGATTACACACTGTTTTAGATGTTTATGAGCTCTTTGGATTTTTCTTCCATGAATTAACTTCCTGTTTGTATATGTGTTTGTGTATATATATATGTGTGTGTGTGTGTGTGTGTGTGTATGTATGATTATGTGTTATGAGATTAGGCACTTCTGTTGAATAGTTTGTCTTTTGGAAGTTCTTGTATATAGGTTTATTTATATTAGTACATATCATGGGTTTGGTTATATAAATAACAGAAAATTCTAAAATAATATAAAACTTCTCTTTCATACAAATGAAGTACAGAGGTAAAATATTCAGAACTGATATGGCAACTGTGCCCCACAAAGTCCTCAGGGACTTACCTTCTGGCTCATTACTCTGATATTTCTACGTTGTGACAGGATCTATGCTTCAGGCAGCAGGATAGAGAAAGGAATGAAAAAGATGAGAGGCCAAGGCCACAATGTTTCTTTATATATCTGTAATTAAAATAATAAAAGTATAATATGCTGATTAGACCAGATGTTCTTCTGGACGTCCTTCCAGACCAAGCCTCGGTGGGCTGGGGCTGAGGCGGAGGTGGCCGGGGGCTGATCTGGCCTCTAGTTCATTAGAAAAAACATACGGTAATGTACAGTTTAAAAATATATTTTTAAAGAAATATCTATGCAGCCTCCACTCAAGTGAAGAAACAGCATTTTGAGAATTTCAAAAACTCTGTTTTCTTTTCTAATCACAATTCTCTCTAAAAGAAATCTCCCCCTAGAACTAGAGATTACTATAATCCTGACTTTATGGTAATCATTGCTTTGCCTTGCTTTAAAGTTTCACCCAAGTATGCATTTCTAAAGGATATAGTTTTGCCTATTTTTGAATCTTACTATTTGTGTTAGTTTGGTTTTTGCTTCTATTCAGTTTATGTTGTCATATGTATATGTTAATTCAGTTTCTTGCTGAATAATAGTATGCCAGCGTATAAATATACAGTACTTCAACTTATCTATCCATTTTGCTGCTGCTGGATCTTTGGATTATTGCAGTTTTTGGAAATTACAAATAATGCTGCTACCAATATCCTTTCACACATCCTAGAATGTTTCTCTAGAATATACATTTGAGAATGAATTCCTAGTTTATTGAATATGCATAACTTCACATTCATTCAATAATATCAAACTGTTTTCCAAAGTGATTGTACTAATTTCCACTCTCATCAACCATGTTTTGAGAGTTCCTGGTGCTTTTTATCCTCACCAACCCCTAGGAATGTCATACTATTTAATTTTGAGAATCTGTTAAGTATTCAAGTGTCTCTTAAGGAAGGTTCCTATAAGCTGCTACATTAAGACTTCTGCTTCCATCTGACTGGCCAGGACCTAGTCACATGGTCACTCAGCTGTAATAAAGTTTAGCAGATGCAGTGCTTATTCTGGAGAGTCCTGTGCATGGCATGAATGTGACAGCTTGAGATAGAATTGCTGATTAGTATGAACTAGAAAATGCAGAAAATCTGGACATATGGAATGAAATAATATTGCACAAATGTGTTGCATCAGTAACTTGTTTTATGGTGCTAATTTATGGGTGTAGTCTCACGTACTATCTTTGGATCAGCAAGGGACTATTTTACATCAATAGATTCAGAGCAAACATTTTAGCACAACACATTTAATATAATTAAACTAGATAATAATGGTAGAAAAGAGCTGTGGTAGCATCATCATGTAAGGAAATTCTCACAAGTATAGAAGATATACCTAACATTTCATATTCATGTAGTTTACCTTTTTTCAAATAAAAAAGCCAAGTGTTGTTGTAGCCTATATTTGCAACATTTGTCTTTATAAATACTGGCATTTTTCTGTTCCATACATTCAACCCCTCAACATTTTTTTAATTATGAGCCTATTCAGACCTTACATGTTTATTGGGTCTTTTACACACATTGAACAATTCACTTGAGTTAAGCTTCTGGCCAGGATGAAAACTTTAATCCATGTTTAGACCTGATTCTGTATCCCTGAAGAAGCCAGAGTCTAGAATAAATAGTTATACTTGAGTGTTTATTTCCTTGAGGAAAATGGAAGAGCTAACTCTATGCTTTAAAATTTCCCTAGGTAACACTCTACTATTTCTTATATTTTTCTGGTCCAGTGAGGATAAGCTATTTGCCTGTAATTACATAGATAAGTCTAGACAGGTCTGACTTCCATCCAGTGAGTGTAGTTATTCACTCATTGATTTATCCATTAGTTCTTTTAAAGCACATATTATATGTAAGGAACTATGATAGTTAGAAAGAGCAAAGTGTGGAGACACAATAAGATGTTTGTATAAATGACTAGTTATTCCCTGAGGAAATTTATAACGTAAGTTAATAGGAGTATAAAAAGGAAATACAGTCACGCACCACATAACATTTTAGTCAACAATGGACCCCATATACAATGATGGTCCCATAAAATCAAAATAGAGCTGAAAAATGCCTATGTCTTAGTGATATTGTAGCAATTGTAGCGTCATAGTGCAACACATCACTCACATTGTGCTGTTGCTGGTGTAAACAAAACTGCTCTGCCAATAGTATAAGTATAAAACATACGCTCTAGCCAGGTGGCTCAGTTGGTTGGAGCATCATCCCAAATACACCAAAAGGTTGTGAGTTCGATTCCTGGTCAGAGCATGTACCTAGGTTGTGGGTTCAATTCCTGGTCAGTATCGATTGGTCTGAGTAGGAGAGTGTATGGGAAGCAACCGATTGATGTTTTCTCACATTGATCTTTCTCTCTCTTTTTCTCTCTCTCTCTCATCAATAAGAAGATATCCTCAGGTGAGAATTGAAAAAAAATAAAAAGTATAGCCCTATACTTTTGGCTCAATGGATAGAGCACTGGCCCATGGACTGAAAGGTCCCAGGTTCAATTCTAGTCAAGGGCACATAATGCAGTTGCAGGCTGGATCCCCAGCCCGGGTTGGGTCAGGTGCCAGAGGCAACCAATTCATGTATCTCTCTCACATCGATGTTTCTCTCTCTCTCACACTCCCTCTCTTCCAAAAAATCAATGGAAAAATATTTTCAGGTGAGAATTAACAACAACAACAAAAGTATAGCACGTACAATTATGGATAATTATCAAGAACATAAATCTTGATAATGATAATGTGTGTCTGTTACTGGATTATGTATTATATATTTTATCATTTTTAAAGAATGTATTTCTAGTTATAAAAAAAAATGTTTGCTGTGAAACAGTAGGCCGACAGCAGCCTCATACATACCATGTCCAATTGCATCATTTTCTCTTGTACTTGACTTAATCGCGTGCTGCTTGGTACAGTAATATGCTGTGCAGGCTTGTAGCCTGGGAGCAATAGGCTATACAGTGGTCAGCAAACTCATTAGTCAACAGAGCCAAATATCAACAGGACAACGATTGAAATTTCTTTTGAGAGCCAGATTTTTTAAACTTCTTCTAACTCCACTTCTTCAAAATAGACTCACCCAGGCCGTGGTATTTTGTGGAAGAGCCACACTCAAGGGGCCAAACAGCCACATGTGGTTCGCGAGCTGCAGTTTGCCGACCACTGGGCTATACCATATAGCGTAGGTGTGTAATAGGTATACAATCCAGGGTTGTTTAAATATAATCAATGACATTCACAGGACAAAATCCCCTAATTACACATTTCTCAGAATGTGTCCCTGTCGCAAAGCAACACATGACTGTAATGCTTTATTATTTTAGCAAACAACTTGTAGAGATACAGAAAAATAATTGATTCATTAACTCATTTCAGTGTTTCCCCATGTTAACCACATCTATGGGAAATCTAGCTGCTTGAACCACAAAAACCATAACAGCACTACTATGTCTCTAGAGCAGCGGTTCTCAACCAGTGGGTTGCGACCCCTTTGGGAGTCGAACAACCCTTTCACAGGGGTTGCCTAAGACTATTGGAAAACACTTATTTCCCATGGTCTTAGGAACCAACACACCGCTCCTCAGTGTAGCAAAATGTAGCAATGTAGTTTACTATTGTCTTATGAAGACATTTTTGATTGTCAGAACTGGGGAAAAGGTGCTACTGGCATCTCCTAGGGTAGAGGGTAAGATACTGCAAAACATCCTATAGATAGAGGAAAGCTCCCTCATCTCCCTAGGAAAGAATTATCCAGCCCCAAACATTAATAGGGCCAAAGTGAAGAAATCCTGATCTAAAGCAACTAAAGACTGAAGCATTTCTACCCTCCTCTAGTCGTGCATACAAAAACCTGTCTGATTCCCCGCAGATGATTCCATGTGCTTCTTGAATGGGAAATTGCCTTCCTTCACTTTTTTCTTTTCATCTCAAAATATGTAACTTCATTTGACATCTTCTTATTCTCTTCTTTCTGTAAACAACTACCTTTCTTTCCAAAACTGTTGTTAACCTTTCAATATGTAGGCCCTATCTTATTCCCCAAATGTATGCTACCTACAAAAAAATGCATTCTGTATCACAGAATAAAAGCAAATTAGAAATTAGGCAGAGAGTAGTATTTTCCTGGATCCTTTATCTCATACCTATTCACTCCAGAATTTAGTTTGTAGGTTATTTCTCCTCATGTAAATGCTAGAGGCCCAGTGCACGAAATTTGTACACTCCGGGGTGGGGGCAGGGAGTGGGTCCCTCAGCCTGGCCTGCGCCCTCTTGCAGTCCGAAAGCCCTCGGCTGTAGCGCTGCCACCATTGACCAACGCTGCGCTCACCAGCCATGAATGAGCCCAGCTTCTGGCTGAGGGTGCTCCCCCTGTGGGAGTGCACTGACCAGTAGGGGGCAGCTCCTGCATTGAGCATCTGCCCCTCCGTGGTCAGTACGCATCACACAGCGACTGGTAGTTCCACCGTTCGTTCTATTTGTATATTACCCTTTTATTATATAGGATCCTCATTCCTATACAATGTGTTTTCACTCTGTGTCCAAAATGTGCTTAATTATAACCTATCCTAAAATATTCTCTAAAACTTGTGCTTTTTGACTTTTTTTGTATCCCCCTAGGACTCCTAAACTACTGGAATTTTCTTCTGCCTCTGATCTAACCTGCATAGTGCTGTAGAATTTAGATTATGTCCACCGTGCTCATCAGAGTCATTTAGTAGTCAACCAATGCCTGTACATGACACCAAATCAAGCTTTAAGTAATTACAAAAGCTATACTTGGAACTAGGCTTAAATTGGCATTAGTATCTCATCAAATAGATGAGAGATGAAGCTTAGAGAGGTTAAGTGACTTGCTCAGAACTACACAGTCAGGAAATGAGGAGTCAGGTTTCAAACCCAAGCCAATCTTATGCCAAAGTCTATCCATTTTATACAGCTTTTCTTTCCCTGAGGAAATAAGTCCTAACTCCTTAGTTTGGCCTCTAGGACTCTGTAATCTGGCTCCAAACTTTTTCTAGTTACTGCTGACCTTTACACACCGCACACCTTTGTTAAAGGGCTGTGCTCTGCTAACTCTTTGTTTTTTCCTTCTATTTGCTCCCTCTCCTATCATACCCTCTATGCTATCATTCTCTTACTTTGTAAAGGCCCAATACCTACTCACTTTCAGAGCCTAATTCAAGCTTCCCAGCTAAATTCCCTAATCTTCTCTGATCCTCTCTCTCTCTCTCTCTCTCTCTCTTTTTTTCTGGTGGAGTTTTTCACCTTCAAACTTTGTTATTAGTAGTAACATATTTTTGTTTAGCATTTTGCAAACACTTTCATATCTGGTAAGAACCTGGCAAAGGGTGGGAGCTCAATAAGTGTATTTGTTTGGTTCTAATCTTCATAGCAATTCTCCAAGGTAGTATTATACTTTACTAACGGAAAAAACCCCACCTGAGGCCAGAGAGGTCAGGTGACCAGCCAAAAGGAAATGTTCTAGAATGACCCAAACCAACCCAAGAGCTATCTTTCTACTATGCCACCCATGACTTCAGAGTTTTGTTCTCCCCTAGCCGAGCTATATATACCTTAGTCTTGGCAGTCATTAAATACATGCTTGAATGAAATGAATAAATGACTATTGTGAACATACTCTTTTTAAAAAAATTTTTAAAAATATATTTCTTTGTTGATTTCAGAGAAGAAGGGAGAAGGAGAAAGAGATAGAAACATCAATGATGAGAGAGAATCATTGATCGGCTGCCTCCTGCACGCCCCCCCTATTGGGGATTGAGCCTGCAATCCAGGCATGTGCCCTTGACCGGAATCGAGCCTGAGACCCTTCAGTCTGCAGGCTGATCCTCTATCCACTGAGGCAAGCCGGCTAGGGCTGGACATGCTCTTTCAGCTGGAGAGTCCTAGAGATTTATTTATTTGCCACCGAGAATAGGAGCACTTCAGGATGTGACTCAGCCTCACACACAGCATTTAATTGTTCACTTAAGCAGAAGGAAAACAAACCATCCCCTTCGGATAAAAAAGCTTAGGCAGCAGGAGGTTAAAGTCTATATCACCCACAGCGCCACACACCTTTAACAAACACATTGTTAGGCGTTATTTCAATCCAGTAGGTGGGCCCAGCCCAGCAGACTGTCTTCCTCTCCTACCTGGGCTTTAAGACAAAACAAAAAACAGACAAGACTTTGCTGGAGAGGTTCACAGCCAGCTTTTCTTTAGCTGATCCGAGAGGCTGCAGAGAGAACCTTTCAGATCGCAAGCTTGGGAGCCTTTTCTGAGTATGTGGTTGTTTCTGTTTACCTGAGCGGCCCCATCTTTCGGGGTCCAGCCCCTGCCCTCCGGTGGATCCTCTGTGTTGCTTTGGTGTTTTTGTTCCCTGTTTTTAGTAAAACAACTCTGGAACCTCACTGGGGCTGCTTTGCTTTGGAAGGTTCTCACTGATGGGGCCAGAGCTCTGAAAAAGGTTATGCTCCTGCATGTCTCAGATGCCTAGACATCAGCGGTGGCAGAACCAGTGTCTTATTGTGGCCGCCTGGCCAGCCGCAAGGAGGCAACATAGATGGTCTTACTTTCCAGTCATCCACGCCCTCTCATTTCTTCTCCATCAGCTTTTACCATTTCAGCATTCTCCTGGGTCCATCAGAGCCTCGAGGGTTCCCGATGACCGATAGTTCTGGGCGGGATGTTAGGCTGCTGCATGCCCCGGGGCCTCTGTAGGTTCGGTACATAGCAACAGCCTTTCTCAGTGCAGTGTTTGTAGGGCGCTTCTTAAACTCTATAGCTTGGGTTCTCAACCTGTGGGTCTCGACCCCTTTGGGGGTCGAACGACCCTTTCACAGGGGTCGCCTAAGACCATTGGGAAATGCAGATATTTACATCATGATGCATCACAGGAGCAAAAATGTCATGGTTGGGGGTCACCACCACATGAGGAACTGTATGCAAGGGTCGCGGCCTTAGGAAGGTTGAGAACCACTGCTCTATGGAGTCGGGGCAGACCCATCAGCTCTTTTGGATCTGAAAAGTGTTTCAGCTTTTGACTTGAGAGTCTTTGGAGAAGCCTAATGATTAGTACTGTCAAGGTCAAAAACGCCAAAAAGAGAGCGGGATCTTTTAGTCTTGGCTACAGCACTCACGACATGAACAGTGTCCAGGAGGACGGCTTCGTTCAGGATTTGTTTGTTTGTTTGCTTTTTCACTTCTGACCCTGATGTCTCTGGCTGCAGATTTGATGTGGTTCCTCCCTAACCCGTGTGCCCGTTAATAATAGGTACTGTACCGGGCTCTGTGTCTGTGTCACTGGGGTAGGACCTGTATTAAAATATAGGTATGGAAATGCTGTATTAAAATACTCTTCCTAACGTTTCCTTTTACTAGCAAGAAATCTTTGATTTCATTTTATTGTAGATATTAGGTTGTAGTTTAGCCATACTGACATTTCTAAAAAGGGGATATATTTTCTTACACAGTGTTCAAAAAGAGAAATGTTTCAGTCCTCTGTGCTGCCCTTTTACAGGCACAAGTTTTCTAGCTGAGAAAACTAAGACACACTGTAGGCTGCCTCACGTTCTTACGAGTATGTGCCCTGGGCTGTTTCTCTGAGCTGCTGACAGCGGGACTGTGATGGTACAGTGTGTTCAGGGACTGTTCCGACAGGCTGGGATTTTCTGTACTGAAACCTCACTTAATATCAAAAGTTAAACTTTAGTACAATAAATAAAGGTCAATTTCTGTAAAAAAAAAATAGTCGGAGGAAAATTGAGAGAATATTTCAATTTTTGTTTTTGTGTAGCCACATTTTATCATCCTCTTCCTTACTGTTCCTACTTTCAGGGTCATGGTTAGAAAGGCACCTCCATCCCTAAGATTGTACAGATATTTAAATATATTTTCTTCTAACTGATTTTATCACATCATCTTTTATATTTAAAATCTCTGGGAGTGTGTGTGTGTGTGTAAGGCATGAAATAGGTTTATAATTTTTCCTATATAGTTGATGAGTCATTTATTGATTTTCTCTTCTGAGTTTAAACATCTTTATCATATACTCCCATATACTAAATTCTGATGAAGTTATAAATATATAAACTTTCTAGGCTTGTAATTTGTTCCATTGATGGTTTGCTCCTGAACTGTCTTTATTTACTTGTATTGTTTTAATTATTAAAGTTTAAACTTCTGGGTGGCAAATTCATTCACTATTCTTCTTTTAAAAATATTTCTAAGGTTTATTCTTTTTTTTAAAAAAATATACTTTTTATTGATTTCAGAGAGGGAAAGAGATAGAAACCTCAGTGATGAGAGAGGATCATTGATCAACTGCCTCTTGCATGCTCTTCACTGGGGATCGAACTGGCATGTGCCCTTGACTGGAATCGAACCTGGGACCCTTCAGTCTGCAGGCCAACACTCTATCCACTGAACCAAATCTGCTAGGGCATCTAAGGTTTATTCTTAAAAATAAACATAAAGATATTTTTTTCAAGATCCCACATTTTTTTGTACATACTGAGATTCTGATTGAGATGGAGTAAAAGTTAGAATTTGGAGAATTGCCACATATTAATATAGTCTCCAAAATCAATGAACTTGATACGGTTTTCCATTTACTCAAGTCTTCTCTCATTTCTCCTAGTGGTTCCATAATTTTACAACTTGTATGAACACTTTAATAGATCATGGTGCTTCAGAGCATACATGCATGACCCAACTGCATGGGTCCCAAATTTAGCTCCAGCTCCAGCTTCGTACAGAAGGACATCCAGAATGACGGCAGGTCTAATTAGCATATTACCCTTTTATTATTATAGATGTGTGTACATACTATCTGCACTCCATGTTTCTTATTAAATTTATTAAGTGCTTTACATACTGTTACTACAAATATTTGTTTTTTTAAATTGTGGAGTACAATGTTAATAAACACTAAGCTTTGACATTTCAGCCTCCAGAGGGCTCTCCTTTCTTGTGAATTACTGTCATTTCCCACAGCTTCCTTTTAAAGAATTTTGTGTAACTAAGAGCCAAGTGGTGAAATAGAAAATGCATGTCTGATTTCAAAATGCTTTTGAAGGGTCAAATAAGATAAAAATAAACTCAACAGATGGCCCATTGAAAATACTAACAGAACTAATAATCCTCTTGCAAAACTTACAAAAGAGAAAACAGCTGAAAATGCAAAAAAAAAAAAAAAAAAAAAAAAAAAAAAAAAAAAAAAAAAAAAAAAAAAAAAAAAAAAAGAGGGGGTAGGAAATTAACAGAAAACACCTAAGACGTTTAAAACTTATAGGAATACTCAAAGTTTAACCTGTCAATAAAGTGGAAATTTTGACAAAATAGAATATTATCTAAGAACTATAAATTATGAAAATTGATATAAGAAAGGGCAGAAAAACCTGAACTGATCACTAACAGTAGAAGAAATGGAGGCTGCCACCAAAGTTTTACTTCTGAAAAAGACACCAGGTCAAGATGCTTTTACATATGGATCCTATCAGCACTTTTAGGGAATACATTATTTATAAGACATTGAGAAAGATGGAAAACTTTATAACATATTCTGCAACTAACGTAACTATGAAACCAAATTAGTAAGAAGTAGCAGGAGAAAAGGAAAAACTGTAGGCCAATCTTAATAATGAAATAATGGCAAAAATCTTAAATAACATGAGCAAAATGATACAGCAGAATTTTAATATAGTTAAATGTACTATAATCACATAGATTGTATTCCAGGAATGCAGAGATAATTAAAACACACATATCTTTTGACTTACGGCTAAATAATGAGTAAATCTTTAAATATTTTGTCCTTTTCTTCCTGAATATAGTATCATACTTTGCTACTTTGTTGATCATCCCTGCCTAGAACATTTTCTTCTCCATCCAGCAAACTTCTGATTTTCTTTAAAGATGCAGTTGGTATCACCTCTGGGTCTCTTTCTCTGACCCCTCTAACCTGAGACTAAGAAGCTGCTATTCCTATGGACATCCACAATACCCTGTATTTACCTTTATTGCAACGCTTATCATACTGTTCAGTAATTGCTAGTTAACTTGTTTGTCTCCACTGCCAACCTGGGAGCTCCTGAGACAGAGTCCATTTATTTGTTTTCTGGAAGCCTGGCACATAAAATCTGGCAGGCTTGATTGAAAATAGACACAGAACCAGACTAAGTAAAAATGTTAGGTAAGCCAAAAACGACTTGGCTCAGTGGATAGAGCGTTGGCCTACAGACTGAAAGGTCCCAGGTTCGATTCCGGTCAAGGGCATGTACCTTGGTTGTGGGCACATCCCCAGTAGGGGGTGTGTAGGAGGCAGCTGATGGATGTTTCTAACTCTCTATCCCTCTCCCCTCCTCTCTGTAAAAAAAATCAACAAAATATATATATATAAAGATATTAGGTAATTACATGCTATAAAAGCTGGGTAGGAGGACATGGTTTTGATGTATGTCTAAACTGGACTTCCTCATATGCCACCTTAAAATTAAACTTCCCTATCGTGTCGCAGGCAAATTGGACAACCTCAGGCTTCCCTGGAAGATACAGCTTCTTACCACATGGCAGCGAACAGGCCGTGGTTAAACCTTGTCTGTGGAGAGCCTAGAAGATGCTGAACCATTAGTTTCCCATTTCTTCTCCTAAAGGCACTAACAGTTAAGTCATCCCTCCCAAAGGTGAATGAAGGAGTGACAATAAAGGCAAGGAATATTATTCTAACTGAGGTTCTGCATGGAAACATGTAGGGGATACCCCTCCCTGTCACCCCCCAACCTCCAGGAGTAACTACCTAATTTATATTTTCCTTTAGGACTTAGCTGCCTAACACTTCAGTGAGAAATTTTAATTGCAGCAACCATATTTAGTCTAAGTATTGTAATATTAGTAGCAGGTCTTTGTTCTTTCATTTATAATTTAATTTGTATGTGTCTTCAAATTTCTGTTGGGATAGGTAAGGTAAAAATAGTAAGCGAAAGCACATAAGATTTTCTCACAAATTTATTTGCATTCTGTTAAGTTCTCAGTGTCCTGAAGATTGCTTTCCAGGCACTCTGAGCAAGCTGAACTGTTGCTTGGGTAGCCTCATGAGATCGAATAAGAAGGAATTGTCACTTCCATGTATCCTGAATCTATGCAACCTAATCACATGCTCTGCTAATACTGGTGGACAGGGGAGGGCCTGCAAGAGGAGGAGAATGAGGATGTTCTGGAAATATGAGCTCTGTACATTCACTTAGCATTTGCTAGGGTAGCTTTTTTCTCTACAACTGGTACAACTAGTAGGCAAATGAATTCTGGGGATCTAATGCACAGCATAGTGATTATAGTCAACAATACTGCATTATATACTTCAAAATTGCTAAGAGACTAAATATTCTCACAACAAAAAAAGAATGATAATTATGTGATGTGATAGAGATGTTAGCTAAAACACCTCTATGGTGGTAATCATATTGCAGTATATCATGTATATATCAAAATCAACACATAAACACCTTAAACTTATACAGTGTCACATGTTAATTATATTGTAACTAGAAGCCCAATGCATGACATTCGTGCAAGGGGCTCAGCCCTTACAGCCCCGGCTTCATCTGGAAGGTCGTTTGGCTGTCCGGTCTAATTATCATATTATATTTTTATTTTTATAGATAAAAATATATCATAATCTGTTTTCATCTGCTGATAGACATTTGAGTTTTTTCAAATAAAGTTGCTATAAATGTTTGGGTAGGAGTGAATGGCTAGGTCTTATGGTTTGTGTGTGCATACTTTTTTATTAAGATATAATTGACATGTAACATATTAGTTTCAGGTGTACAACATCATGATTCAATGCTTATATATATTGTGAAAAATCGCCTAAGTCTAATTAACATTCTTCACCACACATAGCTACAATTTTTTCTTGTAATGAAAACTTTTAACATCTATTCTTTTAGCAACTTTCAAGTGTTTGATATAGTATTGATTTCAGAGAGGAAGGGAGAGGAAGAGAGAGAGACAAAAACACCAATGATGAGAGAGAATCATTGATCAGATGCCTCCTACATTCCCCCGCCACTATTGCATTCAGCCCAAAACCTGGGCATGTGCCCTGGCTGGGAATCCAACTGAGACCTCTTAGTTCACAGGTTGATGTTCAGCCACGGAGTCACACTGGCCAGGTTACAATACAATATTATTAACTATAGTCACCATTCTGTAACATTACATCCCATGACTTCTTTATTTAATAACTGGAAGCTTGGAACTTTTGATCCCCTTCAACCATTTCACACTCCCCACCTCCGCTTAAACCTTCCTCTAGCAACCACCAATCTGTTCTCTATGAGTTTTTTGTTTTCTTTTCTAGATTCCTTATGTAAGTGAAATCATGCAGTATTTGTCTTTGTCTGGCTTATTTAACTTAGCATAGTACCCTTAAGGTCAACCCATGTTGTTGCAAATTACAAGATTTCTTTCTTTTATATGGCCAAGTAATATCCTGTTGTGTACATATACTACATTTTCTATTCATTCATTCATTGATGCACACTTAGGTTGTTTCCATGTCTTGGCTATCTATATATATAAAACCCTAATATGCAAATAGACCAAATGGCAAAACAACCGGACAACTGGTCACTATGACGTGCACTGACCACCAGGGGTCTCATGAGGAACATGGCGGGTGTCAACAGCAGCTGGCAGAGCATGGAACATGGTGAGTGTTGGCCGCAGTGGGATGGTGGAACAGGTGAATGTGGATGCCAGACCAAGGCTAAGTGCTGGTCGCTGTCATCGGGGCGAGCCTCTGGTGATGACTGAAAATTCTTTGCTCCTGCATGCTGCATTCCTGCCTGGTGCTCCTACCTGCTGCTGGCACCAGTCCCGCTCAGACCCGCTGCCAGCGTCCCGTGCCAGTCCTGATCGCTCAGCACTGTCAGTGGATGTGAGCAGCTGCTGCTGGCCCCAATCACCCCTCAGGATTCTCCACCTTCCTCTGCTCCTGAGGGGCAATTGGGGCAGCGGCTGCCGCTTGTACCTGCTGCTGGTGCCTGGCACCAGTCCCGATCGCTTGGCACCCTCAGTAGGTGTGAGCCACAGCTGCCGGCCTCAATTGCCCCTCAGGGCTTTTCCACCTCCACCTGCTCCTGAGGTGATCGGGGCAACAACCGCTGCTTGTCCTCGCTGCTGGTGCTGACCCCAATCACTCAGCGTCCTCAGAGTGTGGGAGCGGGGCTGCTGGCAGACAGAAGACTGGGGACCAGGTGGGGGTGCAGAGGATGGGCCGAGACCCACCCCTGTGCCCACCGCAGCCTTTCAGTTCCTTTCAAGGTGCAGGCATTCATGCACTGGGCCCCTAGTTGTAAATAATGCTTCAATGAGCAAAGGGTGTGTATATCTTTTCAAGAAGAAGGTTAGACATAAATAAAAATGTTGACTGGATGAAATATAATCCTTTATAGTTAAAAATACTATATTGACTACTAGAATTTTGGAGATTAGATTATAAATAAAGTAACCATGTAAGTTGTTGTCCAAATCTGAAACTTTTAAGAATGAAAGAAGCAAATTAATCATCACTGTAGGGCAACAGAAACAAATTGAATGTAGTCACCCTAATCATAAAACCACATTTTGTGTAAACATGCAGGATTTCACAAGAGGAGGAGGAGGAAGGAGTTCTAGAGAGTTTCTCTCCCTGCATTTACCGTCCCACTTTCCTTTTTCATTTCCCTCAAGTGTCCTAGTGACTCCCCCAGTATCCCCAGCCACTATTCCTCATTCTTGTACACGAGAATTAGAGCTGAATTCAACATGGAAATAAAACACTAAAAGTAGTTCAACACATAGTGGAATTTCAGGGGCTCTCTGTACTTAGCAAAACAAGTGTAGTTTTGGGGAAACTCCCAAGTGGCTACCAGTATGGCTGTTGCAGGGGTACAGTATCTGTGGGAGAGCTAAGTCTGTATCTCCTATTTTCCTTTAAAGAAGGAACTTTATGCCCCCTTTCTAGTGTGTAAAAAGCCCACAGTTTTGGAATGTCAATTAGAAATTGAAGTTTTATGCGGAGTGGCTTGTAGATAAGTAAAGCACCCTTGATTCTTGTTTTAAATTGAGATCTAGTTGACATACAACATTGTGCTTGTTTAAGGTGTGCACATGTTGATTTGATATATATTGCAATATGATTATCACCCTAGTGTTAGCTAACACCTCTATCGCGTCACATAATTATCATTTTTCCCCTGTGCTTGTAGAGGAAAGACTGTTCTGTAAAGTGACCGCTGCCTGAGAGCTGCTGGACCTGCCAGCTCCATCAAGGGCAGAACAGACATTGCTTCTCTTAAATCCCCTCAGAGACCATATGATCGGCCCCTCCCCAATGCCCCAGAGCATGCTGGTGTTTGTGCTGCTTCACTGAACCGGCTGTTGCTCCACCCAGGACAAGAATGATAGGCATTTCCCCTTATCTGAGGCAGGAACCTCTATCTGTCCAGCTCTGTCCGGTATATATCTCTTAGCATCTGCTACGTTGCATGGAGGATATCCATGGTGTCTTGCCACTGCTCAGGATTCGCCTCCTCTGTCAGTTCCCTAAATAGACTCTTAGTGTAATAACAGAATTGTCAGCTTCTCCTCTGGTCTCTCAGCCCCCAGGAAATTTTCCCAACAGCGGTGAGGTTATTCTTGAGTCTATCCTATGTGGCAATCACATGGCTTTCAAATTTCTCCCAAACAAAGAGAGAACAAGTCTTCCTTATTCATACATTTGCGTATCTGTGCTGAATGCTTTAGATGTATAAACCAAGTATGTCACAAGACAGGGTCATGTCTCACTAAGCTTAAAGAAAGAAGGAAATCCTGTGACAGCCAGCCCAGTGCCCTCTGAGGGCTTCCAGAAAATGTCAGTAACTTCACATCAGAGAGAAAGGTCAGAGGGAACGAGCGGGACTCGCAAACAACTGTTGAAAATTGGCTTTTACCGTGGGAAACAGTGTGTCCTTATCCTTAAATAGGACAAATCCATCATCTTGAGTTCTTGGTATGAATGAGACTGAGGAAGTCATCTCCTAGGAGCACCTCCATATTGGTCCCCGGTATATGAGAATCATTGTCAAAGGAAGTAGGGGATAGTCTTTTGAGAAACACTGTAATGAATAGCAAGGACTTAAAGAAGATACAACCTGGGACTCGCTGTGAATCAGGGACTGTTCTGAATACTTTTCATAAATTCTCAGGAAAAAAACCTGGGCTTGGACTCACACATTTCTGAATCTGAGTTCTGGTTCTGTCACTTCATAGCTGTGTGGTCATAAGGCAGCTCAAAGCTCTCAGATTAACTTCCTTTCCATGTGAAATACTCTTACGGTAATTGTGGAAGCAGTTGAAACCAGTCAGCTAGATATGAGATAGTTCCTCAAAACACCAGCAGGTGCTGACACAGAATGGTGCTTTTCTCTGTTGGATCCCCGGTGAGCCTGTGGGTGACACAGATTGGGACCATCTGAACATTGTCTGAAGGCCAGGGAGTAGATAGCTGTTCTGATATCACATGATATGGGGTAGTCACATGAACACTCTTTAATTTTAAGAAGGCTGTTTGTCTCTGCTTGGGAAAAAACAAACAAACAAACAAACAAACAGTACCTATTTCTACAAACATGGAGAAGTTTGGAAGTAGAGAGTCTGGTAGGATTCACCAAAGCCAAAGAATAAGATGATGCATTTCCTTTCAGGGTCCTGAGACTTAAGATTGTGTTGAGATTGCATGAATGGAGAAGTATCTAAATGTCTGCATAACACCCTGACCAGTTTGGCTCAGTGGATAGAGCGTCAGTCTGCAGACTGAAGGGTCCCAGGTTCGATTCCAGTCAAGGGCATGTGACCTTGGTTGCAGGCACATCCCCCGTGGGGGGTGTGTAGGAGGCAGCTGATTGATGTTTCTCACCGATATTTTTAACTCTCTATCCCTCTCCCTTCCTCTCTGTGAAAAATGAATAAAATATATTAAAAAAATAATAAATAAATAAATGTCTGCACAACAAAGAAATGTTGATTTCTTATGAACTGGCACTTACTGAAAGAGAGTGACCCTCATCTGGTTTCCTTTTGTCAAGAACTTCTGATATGTGATATTTGCATTTCCACCCATACAATTACTGATAAAGCATGTAGAATGGTTGATGTTCATTATTCTTAGTACTAAACGACTTATTAATTACAGTAGTCAACAACCATAACCACTTTTGGAGTGAGGCTAGTCCTTATCATTATTAACCTCATTTTGCAAGTGAAAGGAACAGGAGCACAGAGAGATATAACCTAGTCAAAAGCCACAGCTAGTAAAGGGCAAGAATAAAGATTAGAATTCAGTGAGCCCTGAATCTTAAATCGCAATACCTGTTCAACCTTTTTAACTTCTGTAGGGATTCAGAACGAGTCACCCCAATAAGTGCCTCTGTGGTATGAAGATCGTTTTGAGCTAAAGGCAACCAAGATCCAGCAGGCTCAAAAGAAAACTTCTACGCGGTCCCACCCCACCACCACACACTGGCTCAACTAGAAGAATTTGAATCAGGACTTGCCCATAATAAGAGGTTATCAGAGATAACTTTTTATGACCTTCCATAGGGCAGGGCAAACTTCTGTTCTTACTGTCCTGCAATGACCTTCCTCTCCTCTGAAGGCCCAGGGTGGTCCTTAGCTCAGAATGTCATAAATACCTCATTTTCCCATTCTGCCTTCCAACCTCTCATGTATGTGGGTCTCCGGCTTTCTTATGTATATGGGGTTCCTATATATATGCATGTAATTAAATTTGATCATGCTCTCTTGTTAATATGTCTTGATTCATGAGCAACATGTTATTTTGGGTTCCTAGTTCCCTGAACTATCTCATGTCATCTCTGGCTGGCTGGTTTTCATACCCCCAGAAATTTTAAGTAACAGACTTCGTAGCCATGATCTGTGTTATAGCCAAGCTAACAGCTATGAAATATTTTTAGATATTAGAGATGGTTGGGTTTTTTTTTTTTTTTTGACTCTGTGCTTTCTTAAATAAGCTATTAGGTGGCTAATAGCTATAGGTACTGCCCTAGGAGAGAGTTTATACAGCCAAGAACTCAAATTCTTGGCTTTGAATTCTAAAATAGGTTCTTGAAATTGGTAACATTGATAGTAGGCTTGCAAGGCAGAGTCTTTTACATTTTTTAAACTGGGCTGTTTGAAAGTTGCAAGTATTTTTAAGTTCAGAAGCTTGGCTTTGAAAATCAAGAGCCCAAAGCCAGATATAAAACGTATACCATAATTATCAGACTTCGGAACAATATAGGAGGATGTCAGAACCGTTTTCCTAGCCAAAAGGAAGTGAAATTCCTAGGACTTGGCAGGAGAAAGAGAATCGGAGAGGGTATTAAAATAACTTGGTTTCATGGGTGCAGTTCTATCCTTTACACTTTTCAGGCAGAGTTCCAAGAGGGATATTGAAGATCTACATCAGCTATTCTGCTGATGTTTATGGGGCTCTCAGGCAGGAGAACCATCAGCAAGGTGTTGCCTGGCACACCTGTGGAAAGCCTCAGTCTCCAGCAGAGAGCCTATGAGCAGAGGAGGAACAAAGCTAAAGCAGGTAACCAGATAGGTGGGCCTGAGGCAGCTTCTCGGAGGCCTGCA
This sequence comes from Lasiurus borealis, assembly GCA_004026805.1. Lineage (NCBI taxonomy): Eukaryota > Metazoa > Chordata > Mammalia > Chiroptera > Vespertilionidae > Lasiurus > Lasiurus borealis. The sequence continues at coordinate 26,159 of PVJN01011109.1, read as the reverse complement.
CACCCCTGGGTGAATATATATGGGTCAAACAGAGGACACGGTTGGAAGCAAGATCTCAACAGACTGAGAAAAATGCTTCCAAGAAATAACAGTTTGTAGCTTCTTCTATGCATTTGGAATTAAAAAAGGAAACTTAAGGGAGACTACATGAAGGTGGAGAAAGCAAGGTGAGATCTGATTATAGGATAGTTCCTGAAATTATGTGCTCTCTTGAGGGAGGTCTTCCTTAAGAAGGAGGGGTCTGAAAAGAGGCACTGATGTCAATGCACAGAAACAATGTACAGGGCTTGCTTAAGTTTAAGACGAGCCCTTTTGCCTGGCTGGTATGGCTCAGTGGTTGAACATCAACCTAGGAACCAGGAGGTCATGGTTCAATTCCCGGTCAGAGCACATGCCCGGGTTGCCAGCTCAATGCCCAGTGTGGGGCATGCAAGAGGCAGCAGTCAATAATTTTTTCTCATCATTGATGTTTCTATCTCTCTCTCTCCCTTTCCTGAAATAAATAATTTTTTTTTTAAGAAAGGAGAACGCTTTTGCTAAAGAGGTTCTATATCTGGGGCACGACTACTCATCATGATCTGCCCATTTAAGAATTCATGATCAGATCTCTCTGTGAGCTTACTTTCCATAAAAACCCTTTTTTTCATCCACATACTCAAGGTGGGAGATTAAAGGTGCCTTGAAGATCTATGTAGTAGAATGATAAGAATTATCATCAGAGCAAGGGCAATATTTCTCTAGTTGTGGTGGATACATGTCCAATGTTTAACACGTGTCATTTGTTCAATCAAACTGACAGGAAAACCATATCCTATATAATAAAAGGTTAATATGCAAATAGACCAAATGGTGGAACAACTGGTTGCTATGATGTGCACTGACCACCAGGAGGCATGTGCAGAACATGGCAGGCGTTGGCTGTGCCGGGATGGTGGGGCAGGTGAGCAGGGATGCCAGACCAAGGTGGGGTGCTGGTTGCTGTCATCGGGGTGAGCCCCTGGTGTCACTGAAAATTCTTTGCTCCCATGTGCCACAGTCCCACCTGGCGCTTGCACCTGGTGCTGGTGCCAGCCCCACTCGCACCTGCTGCCAGCGCTATTGCTTGAATCCATTGCCAGTGCCCAGAGTTGGCCCTGATTTCTCGGGGCGGTCAGTGGTGTGAGTGGTAGCTGCTGGCCCTAATCATCCCTCAGAGCTTCTCCACCTCCCCCTGCTCCTGAGATCAGGGATGACAACCGCCTCTTGCACTGGCCCCACTTGCACCTACAGCCAGCACTGGAGTTGCAGCCAGTGTTGGAGCCGCTGCTCACACCCGCTGCCATTGCCTGGCACCAGTACCAATCACTCTACACCATCGGTGGGTGTGAGTAGTGGCTGCCAGCCCTGATTGCCCCTGAGGGATTTTCTACCTCCCCCTGGTCCTGAGGGGCAATCAGGGCAGCAGCTGCTGTTCTCACCACTGATGATGCCAGCCCCGCTCACACCTGCTGCTGGCATCAGCTCTAATTACTCTATGCCTTCAGTGGGTGCAAGCAGGGGCTGGTGCCATCAGCATGTGGGAGTGGCAATGGCAGGAGTGGGGCTGCTTGCAGACAGAGGACTGGGGCTGTGGCAGGAAGGGTTGGGCAGGGGCATGGAGGATGGGCCAAGACCTGCCCCTGTGCCTACCACAGCCTCGTGGCCCACAGTTCCTTTCAAGGTGCACAAATTCATGCACTGGGCCCCTAGTATTTTTATAATTGTATTCACAGTAGCATTATTCACAATAGCCAAAAGGTGGAAACAACATAATTGTCCATCCGCAAATGAACAAGTACTTGAACTAAAATGTGGCAAATTTATATGACAGACCCAGAAAAGCATTGAAATCAGGTGAAGCGACATCATGGCTGACCAGAGGCAATGATCAGCCACCCCCTACCTTAGTGCTAACCAATCAGTAGAAAACATGACCCTCTTAGTCACCATGATTAATGATTTTTCCCCTGAATAATTCATCCCCTGGAAACCATCAGGAGCCAGGTCTTCGAGCATTAGCTCACCAGTGGCTCTGGTTGTGGACCATTTCTGTAATAAATTCTGACTCTTCGATGCAAGCTCCTGTTTGTGTCTTATACGCCTTTGATGAATGCAGGCAGATGGACCCCTTTTACCTCATAACAAGTGTCGGATGATGAAAAAGTTGTGGAGATGGATAGGGGTGATAGTCGTACACCAATGTGAATATGAACAAAAGTGCCACGGAATTAAACACTTAAAAATGGTTTCAATGGACATTTTTATGCGATGATATTTATCATAATTCTTTGAAACCAAGGTGGGGTGGGGGAGATTCCCATGTCTATGATAAGAAGACATAAATGACTGAAAGGCCAGTGGGCCTGGAGAGGTGACGATAAGGAGGCTCTAGAGTGACTTCTGAAGTTTTGATGACCCGTGACCCAAGGACACACAGACCTCTCAGCATGGTAATGGTGGAAATAGGCAACCAAAACAAGAGAAGTGAATTGTTCCTCTCAGCAGAAGCCACTGAGGTGGTTTGCTCATGGTATTTCTCACCTGGAAGGATCTGTGCAGCCCAAACAAATTATTGAGAGCATATATATGGTTTGAGAGGAGCCATAGCTCCATGGGCTTTCTGAGACTTGTGTGTGTGTGTGTGTGTGTGTGTGTGTGTGTGTGTGTGTGTGTGTATTAGTTTTGACACTGGAGCTTTGGTTAATAACAACCTCACATTCTCACATAAGCTAACATTAAGGTCAATAAATATTGAGTCCTTTGTGTTTTAAGTGGTATATATAAACTTGTTTCTCTGCCAAGGGGCAGCAGTCAACAAACCACTAGGATTTTTAACCGCATGTTCAGAAAACTTATTAATGGCACTGCAAAGATTTTGATCAGGGTTTTTATGTTTAGCCAGAATGCTTCTCTTCTCCGCAGATAAAACTTCCCATTAAAGAATAAGTATCTCTTTGAGGGGAACTGGAAGACTAGGTGACAGGTCTGAGAAAGACTTACTTTTTTCTCTGTGCCTCTCAATTTTGGGGCACGGATTTTCTTTTTTATTCAAAGAGTCTGTGCAATGGAGACCCAGCTTTCATCGCTAAATCTTAAGTTGATAACATGACTAATGTTTAAGGCTCTCTTTATGGGCTCCTGGAACCTAAACCCAAAGATCCTATTGGCGATGTTACAGAGAAGGCACCCAATCAATATTTGCTGACATTGGCGTTGATAATGATTATGATAGTGCCAATGACGAGATGAGCAAGAGCTCTTTTTGTCAGTACACAAGCCAAGCACTGCAGCTCTGTGAGAAGTCTACACCGGTTTGCTCAGAATGGCATGTCAACAATGCAACTGCCCTTTTTTCTCAGGGCTGGGCACTACCCTGGACATGACTTCTATTTGCTCTAAAGAGTCTCTCTCTCCTGTACTTTCTCAGCATGCTCCCAAAGGGGGTTTTCCAGCTCTTTCATCATCAGGTCTGGCAGCACCGACTGGGAATGCCCTCCACACCATGGTGGATGCTGTGGTTGAGAGTGACCCCTGCATTTTGGGAGAAATCTACCCTTCAGGAAGCCATACGTGCTCACTATTTGAGCAAAGCATCATGCATAGAAAGCATATTATTAAGTGGTGAGTTCTTATCTTTTAGGTGTCAAACACATCCACTGAAGCATTGTCTGGCAATTACATACCTGCAGACTGGAGGTGGGAGGAGAGACATACGGAGATCATTGCCACCTAGACATGCAATTTAGCGCAATTAATCATGCATCAGCTGTCTGAATACATATGGCCCACGGTGATCCTGGTAGTCTATCCTTCATCATCACATCGACATGATCTTTGCCCAGAGGAATCTCCATCCCTTTTCCTCCCTTCCTCTCTTCCTTCTTCCCTTTTTCTTCTTTATCTCACCAGACATCCTTTGAACTATATGTACCACACACTGCTTCCATAAGAAAAGGTGCTAAGAATCATACACCAACTTTACATTTAGGAAAGTCTGAAAGACCCCAGCATCAGGAGCTGAAGTGGGTTTGTGTCAGACTCTGACTCAGGGACAAGTGGAGCAAACGCCAATTAAAATTGAGCCATCCCCACCAGGGTTGCATCTGCCTGAGAAACGCCCTCTCCTACACCCACACCTGATTTGATTGGTATGATTCTGTGGGCCATTGTAAGTACAATGGGTGGAAGTATCGGGGCTCTCTGAAGGAGGAACAGAAGGGGCCCCTGCACAGTATGGTTGTGCAAGTTGGGCTATGCAGAGTGCCTGCTGGAGGTGAGTCAGGGCAAAATCTGGCCCATGCATCCAGCCGGCATGGCTCAGTGGTTGAGCATTGACTTATGCATCAGGAGGTCACAGTTCATTTCCCGTCAGGGCACATGCGCTGGTTGTGGGCTTGCTCTCCAGTAGGGGGAGTGCAGGAGGCAGCTGATAGATGATTCTCATCTTTCGTGTTTCTGTCCCCCTTCCTTCCACTCTGAAATCAGTAAAAATATATATGGATTTTAAAATCTGGCCCATGCTCTGCTCACTAGGCCAGAGGGGTTAGGAGTGCAGAGACAGGCACCTTTTCCTCATTTCCACAAAGGTACTGTATGTTTTCAGAAGCAGAGCTGTGTTCTCTGATTGTCATTTCTGAAGGGAAGGTCAGGGGGTTATAAATCAGAGTTGGGACACAGGTTGGGGTGGAGAGGCCCAGTCTTCAGAGTGGACATCACCATCCACATGAGGTCCCCTGCGTGGAAGCAGCCCAGGGTTTCTCTGAAGATCCTAATACATTTCTAATTTAGGATTTACACTTCATAATGGGCCTTCTGGTTTCTAGTCACTCCTCATATTAGTTCTATTGATGTTTAACTTCCAAATAAACACTTCTCCTGAACATAATTATATATTATCTTTCCCACTGACATTTTTATAGGGGAGATTTGTGGAAAATCCCCAGAAATATGCAAATGAACTTGATCACTGAGGGACGAAAGAGATGTAGCTTAGAACTGCCAATTTCTCAGGGCCCGTGTTGTCACAAAAAAAAACAACACCTGCCTGGAAGAAAGATCTAGGTTTCAGTCGTAGCTTTCATCCCAACTCTCTGCCTGTTCTTGAAGAAGTCCCTACCTCCATTTGGTCGATGCAATGCAAGGAGTGGGCCATGATTGTTCTGTGAGGCGGTGGTCATACTCACTGTGGCTACCAGAAATTGGAAGCATAAAAGCAACTTGGCATTAAGCCTTGGAGAGCCTGCATCTAGGACAGGAGGGAAAAGTACAGTAGGGAGGCTCCGAACCCTGTGCCTCTCTCCCTATTCAGCTCGTGCCAAGTGAATCAGGGATATAATTGTCCTTGGCATAATGAACATTGCTATACTTACTTCATCTCGGCTTCTCCTGTTGTTCATTAAGCTCTTGTGGAGGTTGCCAGCCCTCCCACCCGCACATGAGTATACAGGATGCCACAGTAAAAAGAAAAAGAAAAAAAAAGAATAAATAAAACAGGAGCTTTGAAGTCAAGGTTCCACCCCTATTAGTTATGTGATTGATTTCCTGGTTTCCTAATCTGTAAAGTAGAGATAATGTGTATGTAATGGAGTTGCTATGAGGATTAAATGAGATTTTATCTAAAAAAAGCACGTAGCACAGGACCTGGCAGATACAGTATCACTTTCTTTCCTCTTCTTCCCCTCTACCCTTCCTGCCCCCACCAGTGCACACATGTCCGTGAAGACTGTTTCAATGTGCACCTTGGAGGAGGGGACTGACTGACAAATGACACAAGTTCAAGCATGAAACAAGTACACATTTGACTATTTGTGGCTTGAAATTGCACCCCTGTTATTGTTTCATTATGAGTTTCCTCTGAAGAGATGTCTCATTAGAATGATAAAAACATGTCTTTTCCTCTCTGAAGGGATGGATGCCTCCAGCTAGGCTGGATGTGTTAATCCTACGTGTGTGTATGACAGAGGTTAGCATCCAATGGATCCAATTGAATGGCATTCGGAGGTTTCCTTAAGCTTCAACCTCACAGCTCCCTAAGTTTGCTGTCTTCCGCTGTCCATCCATGATTTGAAGATCCATCATGTTGTCCCTGATACCCAACCACTGCTTGAAGAATTTTACTCCCTCACTTAGCAGCCCATACTACCTGTGGAGAGTTCTTTCTTAACGAAACACACAATCTGCAACACACAACCACATACTGTTCCTATCTCTGTGTAAAACAAGCGAGTTAGTGTAATGTGCTGGTCCAAAGCAAGAGCTCCATATTTGATTTTGAAGACTGACTTTTCTACTTATTAGCTTTGTGACTTTGGATATAGTTAAATTTCCAGTTTCCTTATATAAAATATGGGGCTAATGGAGCCAACCTGGTAAGGTTGTTAAGATGATTAAATGAGCCAATATATGTAAAGTTCTCATAAATGTTTATTATTATTAGCAATGATAATGATATCTTCTTAACACGATAAATTGTCATATCCTAGAACAACGCTGAAAATGGCTCAGTTAACTGCAGGGTAGGTGGGGAGGAGCCAGTACCTAGAACTTGAACCATTTGTTTCAGAGATATACCCAGCTGCATGTCCCAGAAACCTTGAGCCAGACCACTGTAACAGGAAGGAAAGACCATAGACAGCAGATGGAAGATATTCAATGTGATATTGAAGATAGTCTGCTGGGGGAGAATCCAAGATGGCGGCATAGATAAACACCTACACTGCTGCCTCGAACAACAATTTCAAAACTACAACTACAAGACAGAACAGACATCATCCAGAACCACAGGAAAGCTGGCTGAGTGGAAATTCTACAACTAGAGGGAAAGAGAGGGGCTCACTGAGACCCAGAGGAGCTGAAGATAGTCTGCTTATTGCTCTCTTGCCTAATCATAAAGGAACTCAAGTCTCTCTCTCGGCCAGGTGGGACACCTAAGCTCATTAAGATCAGCATGGCTATGAATTCCTGATCACCAGCCGTCTTTGCATTGTTGGTTTGATGGTCAGGACATGACCACCCTGGACCTTCTAGACCATGGCCTTTACTTCAGTCTGCTGCTGTGAACAGTACACGCAACTTGTGCCAACTTAGACCAAATACTTAGACTACCTGATTGACAGAATTTCCTGGGGGGCCGAAACCGGTTTGGCTCAGTGGGTAGAGCATCAGCCTGCGAACTGAAGGGTCTCAAGTTCGATTCCAGTCAAGGGCATATATCTTGGTTGCGGGCACATCCCTAGTAGGGGGCGTGCAGAAAGCAGCTGATCAATGTCTCTCTCTCATCGATGTTTCTAACTCTCCATCCCTCTCTCTTCCTCTCTGTAAAAAATCAATAAAACATATTTTTTAAAAAAAAGAATTTTCTGGGGGGAGAGGAGGAAGCAAAAGAGTTGCTCTTGGCTCTAACCTCATGCCTAAAACCTAACAGTGTGCTTGCTTTTGGTGCTGAAGGTCTGAGTACTTAGGAAGGACACAGTGGAGAATCTGGTTTTTGGTTAACTCTGCAATGGAAAAAAAGGAAGAAAGGGCTAGAGGGAAGGGAAGGAAGGAAAGGAAACAAGGGAGGGAGGGAAGGAAGGAAGAGCCCTAGCTGGTTTTGCTCACTAGATAGAGCATCAACCTGCAGACAGAAGGGTCCCAGGTTAAGTCCAATCAAGGGCACGGGTCTCGGTTTCAGGCTTGATCCGCAATAAGAGGCATGCAGGGGGAAGTCAATCAATGATTCTCATCATTGATGTTTCTATCTCTTCTCTCCCTTCCTCTCTGAAATCAATAAAATTATTTTTCACACACACACACACACACACACACACACACACACACACACACATTTAAAAGAAAGAAAAGGCAGGGACCAGGATGTATTCAGATTACTAAGGCATCTTGGCAATTAGAGTGTGCAATAACTACCCATTCAAGTTGATCATTCTCAACTTGCTGGACCAGCCAAGGAAATATGGGATATGAACTCAGGGAAACAAATGACTTCATCAGAATCTAAGAGGATGCCTGGAAGGCAGCACTGTACAATGACTCAGACTATCTGAATACAGTACTTCAGTTCCTGTACTTGAAGACACTAATATGTAGAAGTGCAGAGAATGAGAGACAAATAAAAACTGGATTGGTGGGAAAAAGTTCCCTGGAGGAAGTGGTCCACATATTCTACCACCACTTCCGAGACCAGGTTCCCACTTTCCCCTCAGTCTCACCCCTAGACCAGTTATCCCATGATAACTAAAATCCTCTACATCTCTCGCCTCTTCTCCTGTCATAATGACATAGGTTCTCCCCACTTCCTCTACTGCCTTTCTATACTCCATCCTCCAAAAGCCCAGCAGAGAGAGCAGCATTCTTACATCCCAGTGTAATTTAGACTATCACTCCTGTACGCACTAGTTAAATTTTTTTTCTCTGTTGAATTTTAGGACACTAGTTATACTAGCTCCCTTCATTGACTCAGACTGCTGTCTCCTGGTCATATCCCCACATTTACCTCCAGTCCCCAAATCATCATGAATGACCACAATATCCATCTGGGTGATCTATCCAACCACTTCTTGACCATTCAGCCCCATTACCACCATGTACTAGTCAGCCCCATTTATAGACAAGTTTTGGATCTTGTCAACTGCTCCAAACTACTCCACCTCCTCAATCTTCAACTCTAATATCCTACCTTCTGGCTTCAATCTTCCATTTCTCTCAATCTTACTCCTTCTAGACCATTTTCTTCCAGCTTATTTGTCTCTCCCAATCCAACCTAAATTCTTAGTTCTTCAGATCAATTACTGTGTTGAAAAGACTATCTGTTCTTATGTCCTCTTAACCTTTTATCTAACCCACCTGGAATAAAGATGGGCCTTCCATGATATATCACTGGTCCAGTCTCTCTTCTATTCCCCATAACAATTATTTCAAACTTCTCTATTCTCTTCAGATTCTCTATTCTTCTGTGACCCACCTTACCTATTCACTCTTACAAGATGGCCTCATTTAATACCTTAGAGAGAAAATAAAAAGTATTAAAAAATACCTTAAATCTCTGTTTCTCATCTCCATTATGTGAAATTATCTTCATTAGTCCATATCCTTCCTCTTTCCTCTGGTCTAAAGCAAATTCTCTGATCTAAAGCTGTATTCTGAATGTTGTCCCTCTGTGCCTCTTCGTGTGCCTTACTGCATCAGTTAACTTTCTGGTATTAATATCCCCCTTTCTACCTGGATCTCAGAAGCTTCTGTACCAGATAGGTCCCTGTTCACTAGGCCTTTGCCATACCTGGGAAATACCCTCTTTGAGCATCTCTTCAAGGGTACCACTGATAGAAGTCAGAAAGGCAGAAAAGGGGAAGTATTTTTAGAAATAAAATTAGAAGTTGGAACTTTAGTTTTTAAAATATAGAGTGTGATGGTCCATTCATTCCAGTAGAAATGTAAAGTAGGAGGTTTGGAGAGGCAGGCATGTATCTTTAGGAAAGAGAGCAAGCTTAGACATCCAAGTTCTTTCATCTGACACATCAAAGGCATATGACTATATATTAACTTGGATGGAGTAGGGGTGACCTTGAGTATTTATTTTCCTAGTGCCTTTAAGTTTGGGTATATCATCACTTTTAATTTAAATATATTTCAGTGATATTGAAAATCCAGATGCTATAACTCTGAATTTTATCTCAATCTCTCAATCTCCCAGAAAGTATTTTCTAGTCTGTGAATGAGTAAAAAATGACCGTGTCACTCTGGGTCTTTACTAGGAATTCTTGTATTTTGGTGTAACTAAAGAACCACTCAGGGACACTGTGCAGCCATGTTTATAAAAAAAAAAAAGTTTCCCATAGTCAAAGGGAATCATGCTGCAGATATTTCAACCTCCTCTTCTGAGTTCTATCTCTTAACAGAATATATGCTACATTCAGAGGAGAAAGCAGCAGAGGCTGAGAAATGCTGATGAACACTTGGGGAGCAAGCCTTGGCCTCCGGTTGAAACCACTCCTCAGAAGTGTATCACATTCCAAATTCCCTCTGATAAAGTTGAGCTTTATTTTTCTGATCGATCATTGCTTTGTCAGTCTCAATTACCTCGTTAAATTATTTTATGTTTCTTTGAACTACTACAATCATCACACTTTTTTTTCCCCATGGTAACCCACAGGTTATAAATAACATCACAAAGTAAAAGGGAACATTCACCAGAAATCTGAAGATTTCCTTGAACTACCAGGATGATATTAATCAATGCGCTTGAATATCTGCAGTGTAGCTCTGCCAAATGGCCCATTATCTTTCTTTGAATCGTGGGCCATTTTTCAGATAGAAGAAATATGTAAATTAAGAGATAGATTAGAATGATAAGATTAGAAATGTCTTTTGAAGGTCACTTCTTCTTTTCAGGCACTATCCTATACAAGCCATCAGATAGTGTGAGATTTTATAACTTATTCCCACCTCCTTTTCTCTTTTCCATCCTCTCTTCTTCCTAGTCCTCCTCTTTACAAATTTACTGAGTCCTCCAAGGTGCCAGGTCCTATGTTAAATATTGAGGATTTAGTGAGGTCCTGTCTTTAGACTCTGTCTCATGGAGGAGAGAGAGACTGTGTTACCACATCCAGGAACCCAGGTGGGGCATCTATATTCCTCAACTCAACTGAGTCAGGAGATACTTTTAGGGAGGTAATGCTTGAACTCATCCTTTAAGGATTAGTTGTGATTAGCTAAAGAGAAGGGGAGGCAGGGACATTTCAAACAGAGGAGTTGTCATGAAACACCATGGAAGAGTGAGAGACATGGTAATGGTCATTATAAATGGGTGTCCTGGCTGAGCAGAATGTGTAAATGTGGTAAAGGAGAGTCCTGGGCACCTGTTCTGATCATGGCTTTTCAGTAAAAATAAAATTAGCCCTCACTTTTAACCCTCTTCTTTAGTAGAATTCTGGAAAAGCTGACACGAATAAAATCTGATTCTGTCTCATTTAATCAGAAGTGCCTTAGTATCAAATAGTATCAAATAGTACAGGAAAGGAAAACTAAAAGGAAGTTTTTCAGCTCTTCAACTTCCTTTTAATAGTTACTCTTTCTATATGCCCAAGGCAGTGGTTGCTAATTGGAGAAATCAAGGAAATAATTTCCCAATTATTCTCAGCTGATTTTCCTGGCAGTATTTCATCAAAATAAGAAGGATGTTCATTCTTTTTTTTTTAAGATAGAGGAGCATGATTGCTTGTGTCAAAGAGAATCCAAACTTTAAAGAGTTCCAAGTCAATTTGGATTAGCCGCAGGAAATACTGATTTTTATCTGATGTGCCCCAGATAATCACAAGAGAGGTTCTTTAGCCTCATTATGCATTCAGAGGCAGGAAGTAATACATCTTAAAAATGGGTCACATGACTTTTAAAACTGCTGTCACCGAGGTCTCTTTCTATCTCTCTGTCTTGATTTCTCGTGTATTCTTCCGTTTGATCCCATCCTTCCTCTTTGCCCATTTCTTGTTTTTATTTTTCCTTTTTAATTTATGTCTTCTGTCTACCAGTATCTCTTTGGGCATTTACATTTTTTTTTCTAGTGATATTTGGGTTTCTAACCATTTTCCTAACAAAGAATACTTGAAATACTTCTCCAGGAATGTCAAATTCGTTTCTCTTACGATTCCTCAGATACTTGTACGTGTGACAGAAGCACACCTAGAGTGGGATTATTGTCTGTGTCACTCAGGAGCAAGTGCAGGATCCTGTCTACCCGTGTCCCTGTCCTGTTTGCCGTTTTTAGCAGAGATGTGTGTGAAGACCTAGATGGCAGAATTGCCAAATCTGCAAGTGAATCAAAGCCAGGAAGGACAGATAAATGCATGACGGAATCAATTTCCACAATGATCTCAATTGGCTGGAAAGCTTGAATGAAACCAACAAGCTGACATTTAAATTAGGCAGCCATCAAGTCCAAAGTGTTCAATGGAAAGAGAACCTGTAGAAACTCAAGTCCTGACTTTAGGTTAGTTCATGCGGACTAGATTGAGGGGTTTTTAATAGCACATTTGCTTAATATAAGCCCAAAGCATGAAGCAGCTTTTGAAAAGGCTAACATATTATTAGGCCGTGAATTAAGAGTAGGGTGCAGATCAAAGAAAGGAGTCATCCTACTGTCCTCTGTGTTGCCATACCCGAAGCATGACTTTCTATGGTGAGGCAGAACCGGTGAGGTAGATGGTGAGGGAAAGGACAACGAGGTCACAAAACCAGAAGAGACTCTAAAGCCATGTCAGATGACAGAGGTGGAAAAACTAACTTCATCTTCCCTTGCCGGGTCCCTGGTCCTGACCTCCTCCTTCCGCCTCTTTCTACCCAACGGAGAGCGCGGGGGCTCTGGCTTTCTCAGTTTGACTCCATTTCCATCCGTCCTGTTCACTTGTCAAATGAAAAGGCCAGTTACACACAATGGAGAACACTAGCGTGCTCACCTCCCCTTGGCATCATGGAAGGTTGCCAGCTTTAGCAAATCAAAGTCTAGGATTCCTGGTTAAGTCTGAATTCTAATAACTAATGGATAATTTGTAGTCTATGTCTCACTAGTGCATACTATGTAATTATACTACTTTTTTGTTTTGTTTTCTGGCTGAAATGAGCATTTATTTGAATGTCATATATTTTTCTTGGAACCTTAGCCTCACAGATACCCATGGATCCAGGGCTGCCCCTGACACCCAGGAGATGCTCATCCTCTAACCTTGTTGCATCTCTTCAGTTTTCTCTGGGACCAAAACTACCTCCTGGCCTTCTGTCAGACTGTGTGCTCCTGCAGTTTTTGCTTCCTCTCTAGCTCCCGTTTCAACACGAGAAAAGAAGTGACTAACAGATCCCCGAATTATTGAACAATCGTGTATCTTTCCTAATTCACCTTACCAATTCTTCCGATTTACTCAAGTTCTCTTTCATAATTCCATCCCCACATTCCAAGAGAAGTCATTGTTAGCAGGTTTTGCAACAGAGGTTGGGACAGGTGTTCTGACCATTATTTCCCCGGTAGCTGCTATAGAGCACAACATCCAGTGCAGTTCCAGAAATATTTATTTATGAAAAAAGTTCATTAAAGAATGAATTCTGTGCAGCATGTTTGTTAGAACAGATGGAACAGAGGGTTTCATTTTATTGGGACATCTATACCTACTTATGAATAGGATACTATGTGTGTTTTTTTTTAAATATATATTTTATTGATTTTTTACAGAGAGGAAAGTAGAGGGATAGAAAGTCAGAAACATCGATGAGAGAGAGACATCAATCAGCCGCCTCCTGCATGCCCTACAGTGGAGATGTGCCCGCAAGCAAGGTACATGCCCCCAACCGGAATTGAACCTGGGACCTTTCAGTCCACAGGCCGATGCTCTATCCACTGAGCCAAACCGGTCTCGGCTAGGATATGTTTTTGAAAAAGTTGTTTGTATAGGGATAGGTTATATATATTGATGTTTGGATAAAATATAAGGGTGTGTGTGTGAGAAATAGAGAGAGAGAGAGCAAGAGAGTGGGAGAATGTATGTGTTAGCTAGGACAGAATTTATGTGTACTGGATAGAGCTCTAGTGCGTTGGTGGGTGGTAGGCCAATGCACCTATTTCTGACGAGTGTGTATGTTTGGTTAGTATGTCTGTAGTGTGGGCCCTGTGGTTACAGCAAGAGCATATGAGAAAGGAAGACAGGTCACCATTATACAGTATTTCTGTCCGACCTGATTATCCTGTTTACATTGTCTCCAGGTACCAGGAAGATACACTAAGTGCAGGCTGATGGTGAATAAAAGACCTTTAGCCCCTCCCTTTGGGTTAGTCATGCCAAAAAGACAGGTGGGCGCTGAGGTTCCAACACAGTGTTTCCTCAGTGATGCCCTGGGCATGGCCTTCGGTGTGCTGTGCTAGAACGCAGGGTAAACGGGCACACCAAATAAGTGTCCACTCTGAGCGTTTTGTGCAGTCAGCCTCTTAGCGTGCCTGAGTCTGAGCCACATCTGCGAGGCTGACACGCCAGCCTCTTTGTTTATATACAGTATTAACATTTTATTCACCAGCGTCCTGGGAATGTGTGTACCCATAGATTGTAAGGTCAGAGATACTCTAGCTAGTGGTTCTCATTCAAGATAATGGGGAGCCAGTGTGACTCTCAGTTGGTTGAGCATTGTCCCGTGCATCAAAGGGTCACTGGTTTGATGAGCATCGGTGTTTCTCTCTCTCTCCCTCTCCCTTCCTCTCTAAAAATCAATTTTAAAAATATAATGGGGGAAAGGTAGCATCTTAGACTTTGAACAAAAGCGAAGATGGGAGATGATTCAGTGCTCCTTGCATAACTCGGATGCCACTCTTTTCTCCTCTAATGGAAACATACTACCTGGGCCCTAGCCAGTTTGGCTCTGTGGATAAAGCATCAGCCTGTGGACCGAAGGATCCCGGGTTCAATTCCCGCCAAGGGCACGTACCTTGGTTGCAGGCTCCTCCCTGGCCCAGGCCCTGGTTGGGGTGTGTGCAGGAGGCAACCAATCAATGTATTTCTCTCACATTGGTATTTCTGTCTGTCTTTCCCTCTCTCTAAAAATCAATTGGAAAAAAAAAAGAAGAAGAAAAGAAACATATTTCCTGGGTCCAGTCCCTTCTTATTTTAAATAATACAAATCTAAAACCCTAAAAGGGTAAGAATCCTGTTCAAGGTAAAATGGCGTTATGATCAGCATGCATTTTGCCAGCCTGAGGTTCTTTGAACCACACACTTAGGACATTAACCTTTTGTACATGGGTCTATATTTATTTCACCCCATCTGTACAAGCTAGAACATGGCATTTGAACTAAAGTATTTCTAGTTAAATTAATTAGAAAGGCACAAAGATCTATTACAATATAAAACGGGACATGAGAAAAATAATAAATATGTTATCTGAGTTTCCATAAAAACGGAAAGATGAGCAATCCTGACCTTTACGAGACATTTGCAAAACATATTAAAAAATGGATAATGAACTAAAAATATCAGCTGGTGTAAAAAGAATTTTTATGCATTTAATGTTTGTCCTCAGAAGAGACTCTGATATTCCAAAATTATGAAGCTGTGTGCCCAGGAAACCTGTTTCTTAAAAAAAAATAGGAAATCTCCCACACTGTTTGCCTCCCCAATTTGCCTTCACCCCTTACACTGGCCTTCAGATTTAGCTACAGAACTTAAGAGAAATAAATTTTGGAAGCTCTTAAATTTATCTGTCATTTTCTGCTTTCTTTGATCTCAAGTTTATTATGCTTAATGCTCAAAAAGAAGAACAACAAGAAAGAACTCAGTGGTTGAATGTCGACCTATAAACCAGGAGGTCACGCTTTGATTCCTGGTCAGTATATTATTCTCTCTTCTTCCTACCTGATTCTCTTCTTTCTATGTTAAAGGAGGTTTCCCATTGGAAAATCATAGTTTAGTACAGACCCCATAGTTTCACAGCACTCTGTAGAATACTATTACTGTCTTTTGTATGCTTGTTTCATGTCAATAAATCACTTTCTTTCCAGAACTTTCTGACTGTAGCTCTGTTCTCAAGCTTGAGAAAGACTGACTGACTTAAATCAGAAACTCCAGAGTGATCTCTGGGCAATCAATATATTTTTTAAAGCACTACAGATTATTCTAATGTTCTGCCTTAGTTGCAAATTGCAAGAACTGAATCTTTGGAGGCATGTGTGTTTTGAAAAATGCTCATCCCCTCTTACCAGTTGCATCATTTAGTAAGATGAGATTTAAGATAGTCTAATTCTATGGGATAAATGATTAATTATTTAGTACTTACTGTGATTTTTCACTCACTATAACTTATCAAAAACACAACCTAAAGAATGGAAGTTTAGAAATCAACATACAGTGGTACCTCGAGATACGAGTGCCCTAATATACGAGATTTTTGAGATACGAGCCGTGGAGCGAGCAATTTTTGCTTTGAAATATGAGCAACATTTGAGATAGGAGTAATCGTGCGGATTGGCCGGCTGTACACGACCCACCAGTTTACCGAGACTCGAGCATCTTATAGTTTCCCACGCCTCAAGGTTACGGAACATAACACTGGCTCCCCATGAACATACTGAGAATTTAGTCTCTTATAATAATTTCAGTTATTCCATTGCTACTCAGTTATTTCCTTCATTAATTTGTTCATTAACTCAACAAATTATTATGTGTCCATACTTGTCAACAAGATTCAGTTCCTGCCCTCAGAAAAACTCACAAGTCAACGGGCAATTATAATACAATGTGATGCATATCAAGAAAAGAGTGAACCCATGGAACTCTGGGTGAACAGTGAAGGGCAATTTAACTGAATCTTAGGGGAAAAACGTATTCGCTAAGCTGAGACTCAGTGGGTGAGGAGGACTCATCCAAATGAAATGAAGACAGAAGAGTAAGTGCAAAGGCCAGGAGAACAAAATCAACCCACCAGAGAACACTCAAGGGGCCACAAGTTGTTTAGTATGACTACAGCTTAAAAGTCAAGGTAGGTAGTGATTAGAGATGAGGCTGAACAGATAAGCAAGTCAGATTGTTAAGGACTCTGCCCATCAGGTAATGGAATTTGGACTCTATCCAGGTGGGGTTCCATAGAAAGATTTTGAAAGTCACCAGAATGGTTAAAGTTAAAAAGATGGACAATACCAAGAGTTGATGAGAATGTGGAGTAACTGTAATTCCTATACACAACTAGAGGCCTGGTGCATGAAAATTCATGCACTGTGGGGAGGGGTCCCTCAGCTCAGCCTGTGCCCTCTAGCAATCTGGGAGCCCTCGGGGGATGTCCAAGGGGCGGGCCTAAGCCACAGTTGGACATCCTTAGTGCTGCCAAGGAGGCAGGAAGAGGCTCCGATCAACGCCTCCGTGCTTGCAGCCATCAGCCCAGCTTGTGGCTGAGTGGCGCTCCCCCTGTGGGAGCGCACTGACCACCAGGAGGCAGCTCCTGCATTGAGAACTGCCCCCTGATGGTCAGTGTGTGTCATAGTGATCGGTCATTCCTGGTTGTTTCACCATTAGGGTCAATTTGCATATTACCCTTTTATTATATAGAACACCTATTAATGCTATACGACCCAGAATTACACTCTCGGTTATTTACCAACAAAAATAAGTGCGTGTGCCTAGCCGGTATGGCTCAACGGTTGAGTGTTGACCCAGAACCAAGAGGTTGCAGGTTCAATTCCTGGTCAGGCACATGCCCAGGTTGTGGATTTGATCCCCAGTGGAGGATGTGCAGGAGGCAGCCAATTGAAGATGCTCCTCTTGCTTGTGTCAACCAATAGATATGTACAAAAATGTTTATAATGTCTTTACATATAATATCTAAAGCCTACAAATAACCCAAATATCCATCAACAGTAAACTAAATTGAGATTTATTCATAGAACTAAATACTATGCAGCAATAAAAAAATAAACTATTTATACATACCACATGTGAATGAATACCACAGACATTGAATGTCACACACACACGCACACACACAACTTATTATATGATTCTACTTATATGAATTTTTAAAGTGAGCAAAACTAATCTGTGGTGATAAAAGCCAGAGTTGTAGTTACCTTGAGGGCAGAATATGACTCAAAAGGGCATGAGGAATCTTCTGTATTGCCAGAATGTTCTGTATCTTGATCTGGAATACACATTTAAAGAAATATTAAGTGATACATTTAAGAGTTGGGTACTTTACTAAGTTAGTATCTTTAACAGGATATATACCTCGTGAAAAACAAGATTTGCCTTTTGGAGTGACCACTCTGGAATGGGCTGGAGCAGCAAGGAGAAAAATCAGCACTACCCTCCCTCAGCAAGGGGTGGCCTGAAATAGGAAGTGGATTAATTTTACACATAAAAGTTAAGGGGAAAGGGTGTTTGGTATCTCCCATATGTACTGATGAGGCAAAGGGAAGTATTAATAATGGTTCAGAGGATTCTGACTTAGGCAACAGGATGGCTGGTGATGACAGTCACTGAGACGGTGAGCAGAGAAGGCGGAACAGACATGGGGCAATATGTAGTAACTGAGAACACCTCTGCGGAAGAGAAGTGGGTGTGGGCAGGGCAGGACGTCCCGCGCTCTCCAGACATTCCTAATCCCGGCTGAATCACCCACGTTTTATTGGCACGGGAAGAACAGGCTCTAGCCATTCAGAGGGGCTGAGGGAGGTGTTTAGGAACCACTGTCACCCGGAGAATAGGAATCTGTATTTTGCAAACTTGAAATGGATTTAAAGCAATGAGCCTCAGGTTTCTATCATGCCAGAAAATGAACAAGGGAAGGCACATTATGCCAAAGGAAATAAATATGTTCACCATCTTTAGAATGTGATGAGGAACACAGACCTTAGGCTTTTTTAAAAATATATATTTTATTGATTTTTTACAGAGAGGAAGGAAGAGAGAGAGTTAGAAACATCGATGAGAGAGATACATTGATCAGCTGCCTACTGCACACCCCCCCACTGAGGATGTGCCTGCAACCAAGATACATGCCCTTGACCGGAATTGAACCTGGGACCTTTCAGTCCACAGGCCGATGCTCTATCCACTGAGCCAAACCGGTTTTGGGGACCTTCGGCTTTTGAGAAAGAGTCTATGTGTTGGTTGTATGGAATAAAGGGGGAGAGGAGGGGCAAGAGCTCTGGGGCCACACCGACAGGTTCAAATACCATTCCCACTACTTACAGTATGACTGAGGGCAAGCCAATTAAACATCTGTCGCTTCAGTTTATTTTATTTAAAAATGTAGCAAATAATATGCACCATCTAGTTGTGATGTTTAAATAAATTAATGTATGTGGTAGAAGTTAATTCATTTGAACTTCATGTCCTATGTTACCATATAAAATATATAAATAAAAGTGATTAGAAATATAAAATAAGTGGAAACAAAAAATACAACTGGAATTGTAAGTCAACATTATCAACTAGTAACATTAAGTAGAAAGAAAATAAATAAGGTCAGAAGATTTAGATAAAATAAATATGATTGAACTAAGTATGTGATTTGTACCCTAACATGTATGTAAATGTTTTCTTTTCTCAATTATAGTTTATATTCAGTACTGGAGGCCTGATGCACAAAGATTTGTGCAAGAATGGGCCTTCCTTCCCCTGGCCAGAGCCACCTTTCCACCTTTGCTCTAGCCTGGAGCTGCCTTTCTGCCTTCACTCTGGCCTGGAGCCAACAACACAAGCATCCAGCCCCGCCCCCAGCTACTCAGTGCCTGTGCATGCAAATTAACCCTCCATCTTTGTTGGGTTAATTTGCATGCTCACTCCTGATTGACTGGTGGGCATCATGAAGGTAAGGTCAATTTGCATCTTTCTCTTTCATTAGTGTAGATTCTTTTGTATTTGTTTCAAATGCATAGCAAAATGGTTAGACTTTATAAAGTGTCCCCCCTGATATTTCCAGTACCCAATTAGCACCAACCATAGTTATGAACAATATTATTAACTATACTAGAGGCCCAATGCATGAAAATTCATGGACTGGAAGGGGCGTCCCTCAGCCTCGCCTGTCCCCTCTCACAGTCCCAGAGCCCTCAGGTGTGGGAGGTGACCCGCCAATCAGGGAAAGGCGACACCCCTATCATACCTCTGCAGCATAAGTCTTGGCTGGCCCTGGTTACCTGTGCCTCGGGGAGCCCTGGGCTGCTGGGGATCTAAGGGGGCTGTGAGACTCAGGTGGTAGGTGTGTGGAGCCATGCCATGTGCCTGCCATCCCAGCAGGGCTGAGGGGACTGGGCACCGCCATCTTGTGGCTGTGGGTGCCGCCATCTTTGTGAGGGCATGACAGTCAATGAACATATTCCCTCTTTATTAGATGGGATTTAAACTACAGCATAGGGAATCCTATGACTATTTTGTAACTATACCAATCTGTACTTCTTAATCCCTTCACCTTTTTCATCCAGTCCCTCTACCTCCCTCCCCTCTGGCAACCATCAGTTTGTTCTCTGTATCTGGGTCTTTCTGTTTTGATTTGTTCATTTATATTGCCTAACATGTATTTTAAACAAATAACTTAAAACTCCTTTGAACCTGTCCCCAAGTTATACGTTTTATCTCTATTTTGCATCTTGTAACAATGACCAGAACTTTAGATCTGTGTTAAAATTTAGACTAAAATTTATGTATGCCCTAAATGATCTGACCATTGTCTATCACTCTGATATTATGTTGTACCAATTTTCCTTTTTGCCACAGAACAGAGAGTTATTATTTATGATAAATGAAAGTGATGAATGTCATTACCCTTGGCAATATCAGTGTATCGGCCAGAGTTTGCAAGTGGAAGGGAAATGGAGTTAATACTGAAAGTGGAACAGCCTGGCCTGTATAATTCTATTTTAGTGAAATATCCAGGATAGCCCAGCCAGCGTGGCTCAGTGGTTGAGCTTTGACCTATGAACCAGGAGGTCACGGTTTGATTCCCAGCGAGAGCACATGCCTGGTAATGCTTTGGGCTCAATTCTGTGTTGGGCATGCAGGATGCAGCTGATCAGTGATTATCTGTCATCATTGAAGTTTCTCTCTCTCCCTCTCCCTTCCTCTCTGAAATCAATAAAAACACATTTTAAAAAAGAAAGAAATGTCCCGGATAGCAAATTTATATAGAGACAGGAATTAAATTACTGGTTGTCATGGGCACGGGGAGGTGTGATGAGGAATGACTGCTAATAGGCGTGGGGTTTCTCTTTGCAGTGATGAAAAGTTATGAAGGTAAGTTGTAATAGTTGTACAACTCTGTGATATAGTCAAAATCACCTAATGGTTTACTTTAAGAGAGTGATTTTTATGGGTAAGTGACTATATTTCAATAAAGCGGATATTTAAAATAAATAACAAATGCTGAAAGAAGTTAACTGGGATTTTTCACCCGAAACTGGGGTTTAGTGGAGTTAGAAGTGGTGCAGTTGGGAGGGTCTGTCTCCCATCCACTCGTGAAAGCCAGCGGCACAATCAGAAGCTGGTCCTCTGCGCCCAGTGCCGTGCGCGTCACCAGGCTTCTGGTCTTTTGCGACTCCCCTAAATTTCCGTGCACCTCTCCCTTTTCACAGTCCAAACTCCCCCCGTATGAGTTTCGGCTGGGTCTGGGGTTTAGTGTCGTAGGATAAGGGGTTCAATGCCGTTGGGGGTCTCCGTTTCTCTCCCGCCAGAGAAAGCCAGCCAGGCCTCGGGCACCCGCTCTCTCAGCGCGCGCGTCTCCGTACCTCAGCTTTTTGCAGCTCCTCGGGGTGTCTGTGAGCCCCTCTCTTTCCTTCTAGTTGTAGAATTTCCACTCAGCCAGCTTTCCTGTGGTTCTGGATGATGTCTGTTCTGTCTTTTAGTTGTAGTTTTGAAATTATTGTGCGAGGCAGCAGTGTAGGTGTTTACCTATGCCGCCATCTTGGATTCTCTCTCTGGGATTTTTCATATTGAAGACTTTCTAGAAACTTTCCATCGTTTTGAAAAAAGTAATACAGTATGTGGTCATTATCCCTTTAGTTCCCTTTTCCCCATCCGTTATATCACTGCCATCGGTTTGGGTGCGATTAACTTTACGACCATCCTTACTACCGATTAGTGCGTGGCCTCAAGAGCATTCCAGTTGCGGGCTGGGGGAGAGAGAAACTTAAGATTTTTGTTAGGTGGTTGTGAATAACTAAGAATTTTTTCTCCTGCGTGTGAAGGGAAAACCATTAGACACAGATAACTGTTTGCGGCCATCTACAACCGTGAAGATAAAACTGACACAGAGAAGGGAAAAACAAGACTATCTCAGAAAAATGGAGCAAGAGCCTCGACTCAGCCTTGCCTGACTCCTGTGTCCATAGTGTCTGATCAGCTACATAATTTGCTTAGGACTATCTCCATTTACACCGGTCTCCTAGCCCAGTAGTCGGCAAACTGTGGCTCCTGAGCCACATGTGGCTCTTTGGCCCCTTGAGTGTGGCTCTTCCACAAAATACGACGGCCTGGGTGAGTCTATTTTGAAGATGTGGTGTTAGAAGAAATTTAAGTTTAAAAAAATATGGCTCTCAAAAGAAATTTAAATCGTTGTCCTGTTGATATTTGGCTCTGTGGACTAATGAGTTTGCCGACCACTGTCTTAGCCTGATTGTTAATGGTCCTCCTTTATTTCTCAAGTGTCCTGATGTAGACAATCATTTAAATCCCCGTGACTGGATTTTCAATTACATACCTATCAATGGATTTATTAGTGAACCAGCATCACTGTTTTGCAAACTGTATTCATCCAGACTGTTTTCTGATGGTCTCCCTGCCTCCTCCCCCGGATTGCTCAGTCTTTTCAAAGACTTATATTCAAAAAGTAACCACCGAGAACAACCCTGCTTTCTTCTCACTCTTTTCCTGATAACCTCTTACTGTTTTGTCTGGATCCAGCCCTTCTCCACCAAATCTTTGTAGACTTTCCTAAAGAAGAGCAATTGTTCCCAAGTCCCAAACAATTCTCCTCGTATCTCTTGTACATGACATTGCATTATAATTATCTGTTTTGGGGAAAGATTGTATCATTTTCACTTTGTATTCAAAGCATGGGGACAGGGTGCTCCCGGAACACACTGCTTTTCCTCAAGCTTGTTGAGGAATAAAGGAAAAGGGGTAAATGGACGCGTTACTTCATTTACTTTGTCATCTTGACAGGCTGTTCAAATAATTCTGCTCAATAGTTTCCATTGCATGGTGACTACCGTTAATGATGGCGCCCAGACCCAAAGGATTTCAAAATCATTTAAACGGGCTATTGAATTTAGGGACGAACTTAGTATAGAAGAGGCCCCGACGGTTGTTTTTATTTCCGTGATTTGCACCGTGTACTGTTTCATGCCTCTTCCCATTGGAGTTAGCAATTCAGATTTATTCCCACAATGAAGTAAAGGTTTAACATAATCTGATTTCTGAACATAAAATTATTAGGCTGGGTAGAGGACACGAATTCATTGTGAGTTTGGTACTCATTCAGGCAAATGTTTCTTCCTTTCTTTCTCTCTTCCTCTCTTTCTCTCTCTCTTTTTCTCTTTCTCTCTTTCTTTCTTTCTTCTTTTTTTATCCATTCTGAGCTAAGAAGTAATATTGTCGTGTGTTGTGTAAACTAGACTCTGAAAACGTTGCCTTCTGTTAATCCTGATATCCTGATCCATTGTATTCTGAGCATATTCAATATACCAGAAATAGCATTAGCACTTATTCAGTGTCACCGTTTCTTATATGTCAGAGGCCCCTAGTGTATATAAATACCTTTTTAAGTCTTATGCTTTGGCTGTGTAGAATATTTTTATTTTAATGCCTAAAACTTATTTTTTTCTGGTGGAATAAAAGTATCTTTGATTTCCCTTTACTATTTAATTATAACTTTGCTGTTCCATACAACTGTCATCTGACTGCATTTGATTAAACCAGTTTTGTTATCAAGAAGATGAACTCTATTAAGGAATAATAAAACTTTCATAGAATTTACATTTGCCTGGACCCGTTCTAAACATTTTACATGTTAACTTTAGTCCTCACAACAGGGTCCATATAGTTATGAAATGGTAGAACTGGGATTCAAACCCAGTCAGTTTGATATTCACAGTGGATGTGCTTAACCAGTAGTCTACACTGTATCTTAAAACAGAGCATTCTTAAGATAGAAGATACTTTATAGAGATCTGAAACTCAGGAGATCCAGGTTATCTACAGACTTTGTTCCTTAGTAAAAGTTAAACTCACACTTTAATTACAGTGTCATGAATACTACGGGATAATACACAAGGAAACAGATTTTCTTTTTTCATTTAAAAAATTTTTTTTCTACTTGCTGAGACCGGTTTGGCTCAGTGGATAGAGCGTCGGCTTTCAAACTAAAAGGTCCCAGGTTTGATTCAGTTCGGGGGCATGTACCTTGCTTGCGGGCACATCTCCACTGTGGGGCGTGCAGGAGGCGGCTGATCGATGTTTCTGACTTTCTATCTCTCTCCCTTCCTCTCTGTAAAAAATCAATAAAAAATATATTTTTTAAAAATTTTCTACTTGTTTACTTTTTTAGGTGAATTGTTTTGAAATGACAGTATATTTCATGAAATTCCTCTTAACTGAAGCAAAACAAATGGTAAAGAAGAGCCAGGTGTTTAAAATTGCCAGTGCATCTTAGCATAAACTATATAATCTATTCTTAATACAGATATTTCCTATGTCTCATGTGGTAAAATTGACTTCTGTAGAATGGTTTCCAAACTGAAGAACACTAAGCCGAATGTACTTTTGCAATCTGCCCTTTGAGCACTGATCACCTACCATATATCGCTTACATTGACTTAATATTGTATTTGTTTATATAAAGAGCATTGGCTTTGGATTAGAATAGTCCTAAGTCCAAACTCCAGCTCCCTCACTTATCAGATATGTCACCTGAGTAGTTAGTTAATCTTTTTGGCTTCCAGTTATACATTTCATCATTTTTTTTTAAAAAAAATCAAGTTAATATTTTAAAACTTTGCTTGGCATACAACTTATCTCCCTGTATTCCATAAACAGTAGAGCTTCTCTCTCCAATAAAGTTAACCAAGTTTGTTTACACATATTCATAGCTTAGGTAAATGTTTTAACATTATAAACTTTAATCATTTGCATCGAGTCATACATATTTACCTAAAATTAAAGCAATTTAAAAACACTTTGCACAAAGAAAATAGTTGATCTTTACACGTGACACATTTGGAAATGTTTAAATAATTAAATTCAGCTTGCTTTACGATGAACATCGGTGCTTCAACCTGGCGCACTTCGGATTAAAACAAAATCAAATAGGCCATTTGAAAAGACAAATGAGTCTGAGGTAAAACATTTCAATTAGTCATTTGGATATGAGTTGGCAAAACAGCTGAGAATGAAATGAACTCTAGTGAACTCCAGACACTCCCTGGGACCACACCCACACATGCCAATACACTCTAACTGCGGTTTATCAGATGGGGCCCTGGACTGACATCGCCTAGAACCTTTGTGCATTTGCAGGCTGATTTGGGTTGTATCTGAGAAAAACATTAACGTGGTATCTGGGGACCTGAAGGCTTTTTACGAAGTTACCATTTCATGGGTCAGAAAACTAATGTTAAGTTAAGCACCTCAGATCCAACCCAAATCAAGTAGGTAAGACATTTTTTTCTAATTTCAAAAATGCTTAGGGGAAAAAAAGGACAAGCATCACATGATCTCACTCATTGGTGGATAATAAAGAACATTATAAACTGATGTACAAAAGGACAGATACAGAGGCAGTAAAGCCTCAAACAGACTGTGAAATTATAGCAGGAAGATTAAAGTTAGGTGAGGTAGATCAGAGATCAATCAAAGGACTTGTATGCTTGCATATAAGCATAACCAATGAATATAGACACTGGGGGGGGGTTGGGGTATGCCTGGGAGGGAGGGGGAGCATGGGGAGACATGTATAAAAAATTAATAATAAAAAAAAAGAATTAAATAGTGTCTTTTGGCATTAGCACCACGCATTTCAGATACATTCTAACTTTGTGTTTGAAATTTCAAATTCACCCAATTCTTTGAGATCTCCTTTAAAAAACAAACAAACAAACAAACAAACAGTAACTTGTTTTTTAAAAAGTTATTATAGGGCTGAAAACTTACAGTATGCCTGGCTTTTAAAAATAACAACACATTAACCACAGGAACTGCATTGTGTGATCTTTAAAATGTTTCTATAGGAAAGATTCTTTGTGGTAGTGACAGACATGGAAACTGTCCAATATTGACATAAAAATGTGCTATTGACTCTGTGAAGCAGAGCCTAGGCTTTGCAGCAGGTCTTCAGGCTGTGATTAGGTGAACTAATATGTAGTTACTCTTACACTGACTCTGTGATCTAATTTTGTAACACAAAAGTGTGGGGGGGGGTGTTTTCAACAAGGGGATTTTAAAATATTTGCAAGCGGAGAAAGGGGAGCAATTTTTCCAGCGACTTTCCTCAATCTAGATAATTTATTCACTCGCTCAACAAATATTTTGAGTGCCCGGAATAGCAATTTTGAACTGCTGTCCCTCGGCAGACGCACTGGTGTGCCACAAGAATTTTTAAAACATGTAACACCTGACTATTTAGTCAGGGGCAC
>PVJN01011108.1:8717-54996 GCA_004026805.1 Lasiurus borealis | reverse complement strand
AATTCTGTAACAACTAATTCAGTCCACAACACTAGGAAAAGACTGGGGATCCCCCCATAGGAAAAAAAAAAAAGATCTAGAAAAATAAGATTTAACTTTATCCATATTTCCATGGACTTAAAAAGTTGGCTCAGTGGAATAATTACACACACACATTATAAATCAGTCATCTTCAATATATCATAGTAATTTTTACATACTATTGAACTCATTGCACCTTTTTTCAGACTCACATCTAAAAGTCTTTATCACAAGTTTAAGTTGTTGCAAAAGATAAAATAGCCAGTCTTGTGTGTTATAAATATTGCAATTTTAAAACAAAACTATAACATCACTCATTTAATCATCACCTTTTTTAAAAATTACAAATCCTTATTTTAATGATCATACATTTCAAATTGCTTTTTTCTCCTTGAAATTGTATTTGAATTCTACTTTCCCATAAAATTATGTTCTATTATAATAATACAGAGTTTTTTTATTAATTACCCTGTTACATTTTTCAACAAAAGAGTAAAATTAATTTTTTTAGAGTGTCTGTGATTAAAGGATAAGAAATCTGGATTGAGATATTAAGACTTTATTATTGTTATATAATACATTAAAATCCTATCTAATAAAGGGGAATATGCTAATTGACCTGCACATTGTCACAAAGATGGCAGTGCCCACAGCCAATAAGGAGGGAATATGCTAATTGGTTGCCTATAGTTAAATCACTGCCCCTTTCTCCATAATCTGGTCTGGGGAGAAAGGGGCAGTGACTTAATTATAAGCTATCTATTAACGGCGCCCACAGCCAATAAAGAGGGAATGGGCTAATTGTCTGCCTCATTCTCAAATATGGCAGTGTCCACAGCCACAGATGGTGGTGCCCAGTCCTCTCAGCCCCCCTTGGGCGGCAGGCATATGGCAAGGCCCAGCCCCTCTGTGCACCTGCCTCTAGAGTCTCCTAGTCCCTTCAAGCCTCCCAGTCACCTAGGGCTGCCCAAAGAGCAGGTAAACCTCAATTAGTGGCTTCCCAGCCTCCCAGCGCTGGCCAGAGACTCCGGTAACCAGGGCTGGCCAAGGCTTGTGCTGCTGGCAGTGGCAGCAGCAGAGATGTGATGGGATTCACCTTCCCCTGATCGCCAGGTCATTTCCTGCCCCTGAGGACTCCCGGACTGTGCAAGGGGGCAGGCCAGGCTGAGGGACCTCCCCCTCCAGTGCATGAATTTTCATGCATCAGGCCTCTAATAAAAATATAAATAATTATACTTTGAAAATGCTAACTACAGCCAAAACCAGTTTGACTCAATGGATAGAGTGTCAGCCTGCAGACTGAAGGGTCCCAGGTTCGATTCCAGTCAAGGGCATATGCCCAGGTTGCCACCACATCCACAGTGGGAAGTGTGCAGGAGGCAGCTGATTGATGTTTCTTTCTCATCAATGTTTCTAGCTCTCTATCCCTCTTACTTCCTCTCTGTAAAATATCAATAAAATATATTTTTAAAAAAAGAAAAGAAAATGCTAACTACATGTAAAAAGTAAATTTTTTATTAAAAGTTCATTTGTTAATAAGATGAGTATTTCCTCCAATTGGTCACATATCTATAAATGAATATTAATTATTTATGAAGATCTGAGACATAATTAACATTAATTCTATTTCTATTATTTTATAAGTAAATGTACTCATTAAAAAACTAGCTCATATGGTTGGATGGGAATTCATATATTCTTGAATAGTAAGTAACTCAGTGTTTTTAACTCTGAATTATATGCCGAGAACCATGTAGTGATGAACTCTCACCCACAATTCCTTTTAGTAACCTATTTATCAGCTAGCAAGTCCATTTGAGTATCCTTTCACTTTTGCTGAAAGCAAATTGGTAATTCAATTGCCAGAGGTTTATTACCAAGTTATTTAATTATTCATATTGGCTCTCTTTGTTGTTGTTGTTTTGGTCGCCCTGAGAAGTTCTTACCTCCAGCACAGTGTGCTTCCATAGGACTTGGCACGTGGGAGAGGTAAAGAGAGAAGCCTGCCAGGTACACAGGGAAGCCTGAGCTCAGGCATGTTCTCAGAGAACTTGTGGGCACTGAGAGGTGGAATGAATTCCCCTAAATAATCACCACCTGTGACTTTCTTCTTGGGAAAGCTGTACCCCAATTGAGAAATGGAGGATATAGACAGCATAATATAGAGTTGGGGTTGAAGAGTCAAAGAGAAGTTTAAATTCTGACTGCCATTAGATTTCCTCTTCCATTCTATATGGATAATAAATGTACCTATTATTTAGTGCTTTTGTAAAAATATGCAAAATGCCAAACATAAAAAAGCACAGCTGTTCAACAAAAGCCCCCCCACTCTCTCTCTGTTCTCTTCAAAGCATTTTACATATATTATCACAGATTATCTTATACTAGTGGCCCAGTTCATGAAATTCTTGCATGTGGGGGGGGGGGGTTGAGGGATGGGTGGTGTGTGTCCCTCAGCCCTGCCTGCACTCTCTCCAATCTGGGAGCCTTGGGGGGATGCCCAACTGCTGAGGAATGTCTCTGTGGGTTCAGGCCTAAACTGGCAGACAGGCATCCCTCTCATAATCTGGGACTACTGGTGCCTAACTGCTCACTCAACTCCCTGCCCAATTGCCCCTAACCACTCTGCATGCCCACCTGTTCGCCCCCAATTGGCCTCCCTGCCAGCCTGCTTACCCCCATCTGTCCCCCACTGGCCTGATCACCCCCAAATGCCCTCCTCTGCCAGTCTCAGGGCCCCCAACTGCCCTCCCCAGCCAGAGGTCCTCCACACCTGGGTGCAGAATCCTTGCCTTGTCGCCAGGGCGACAACACAAGTGTTATACACTCAGCCCTGCCAGGAGGCCCCCCCTTTGCAGCCAGGCATGGAATGCTTGCCTTGTCATTGTGACAACAAAGCAAGCATTCCACCAGGTTGCTCATGCTGCCCACTCTCAGCAGCTGCCCCGCTGAGACTGGGGACTCTGACTGGGCTGAGAGGACTGGGCGCTGCCATCTTGCAGTTATGGGTGCTGCCATCTTTGTGATGGAGTAATGGTTAATTTGCATATTACCCTTTCATTAGATAGGATAGTCTCCCAGCAACTCTATGAAATATGGACTTTTATTATTCCCACTTTACAACTGAAGAAATTAAGGCATTGACAAGATTAGATCTCAATGTCATACATCAAGTAGATGATGGACCATGAATTCAAAGCCAGACAGCCTGACTTTGGAGCCTGCTGTCTCAGCCATGACCCCTCACTGTGGGTGGCACAAGAAAGTCTGATTCTCTCCCAATGCTTCAAGCACATATGTGTTGGCCAGTTCTCTAAGAAGAGTGAAAAATCTTAAAATAGCAAAGTTCCATGAACTGTGTTCAAAAGTTTGCTCAAACAATCTTTGGTGGAATAGTTTGCTATCTCCTGAAGATTTGCTATTTATCCAGCAGCTTCTAAACAAAAGTCCTGCTTGTCTGATCCATGATCTCTAAAAAACTAGCTGGGAAAAATGGCCATGAACTAAGGTCCTTTTACAGTATTTTTAGGGATTGTCAGATTCCTCCCCTTTCATCCTAGTCAAGTACAGACTGACTCCTGGACAGCCTCCTATGTCCAGGGATTCAAATTCCCCAAGAATTGGTCTAACTCAGCCTCATCACCTCCTGCTGATGTTGCTAGAGTCCAATTTCTATGCCAGGAACTACTGAAATGTTGGTTGATTAAACCAACCCTGTATTAAGATCTTGAGGTACTTGACAGGGCTCGGTTGCATGGTGTTATGTTTATTTTCATCAGACCAGCAGTTGCAGCATGAACCGTGTTGATGGACTAGGCTGTCTTTGCTTGCCATTCAAGAAACTTAGATTTTGAGCCTTTTGCAAAGCTCCTATGGGCATTAGGGAGGGGGTCAAGGTTGGTTGGAGACATGTTTGCAAGTAAGAAGAGCCACTGGCGGAGCTTGATTCTTGACTGTGCCCAACTGGCCTGGTAGCTGGCTGTCCAGGACTGGAGTCTGGCTAGCAACCATCTTCTACATCTGGCAGCACTGTGGCCTGTCTCTGTGGCAGTTTATTTTGGGCTTCACGGCTATTACCCGGAGTCAGGAATAATGTCTTTCATTCTGCGACGTCTAAACCCCCAACCGCAGTCATGTTTTCCTCTAGGGCAGAGGGCAAATGCAATTACATCTGTGACCAATTTGCACAGCTGGGAGCTCAGCCTCCTGTCAGCAATATTTATTTGAGATTCAAGTCTCCAAGGAGCTGGGGAACCATATAGAAAGTGAGGTCCAGCCAGCATTTATTGTCCATGCTCACTAGTCTGAACCTTGAGAACAAAACAGAACAACAGAAAGTATTAACTTTGTCTTTTATAAGCTAAAAATGTGACCAAGAGGTTTTTTGAGGCTTAGAGGAGAATAAGAATATTCAAATAAGATATGGTTGCCAATTGGCCTTGTACAAACAGTATGCATGTCACACATGGAACTAGTGAAAGAACTAGTGAAGGTAAAAAAAATCCTGATTTCCAGTTGTCTCTACTACTGCTAAACATGGCCTCCTAGATTAGTCACCTCATTCAGGTACTTTCTCTATTATGTGGGAAAAGTGCAGTATTCAGGCCCATGAGCTTTTTAAGGATCTAAAAATTTGTTTGGTACTGGAAAGAATCACCCCCAAATTCAAAAGAGAAAATTGCTAAACTGAAAAACACTGTCCATTAAAAAATATATTATTATGTCCAGTTCACTAATTTTTAAGTATAACTTTTAAAAATGCATTAATTTAAAAAGAATTTATTGGGTTAGATTTTCTCACTTTATAAACCTCCAAGTAAGCTGAGAATCACTGTTAATTATAAATGATGTGTCAAATGTTATTTAAAGCAGGATGATGAAAAGCTTGTCATTTTTTTAAATTAAACATTAAATTTAAAGTAAATGCTTTTTAAGATTTAATATTTAATGTGGGACGGGGCAAAAAGGTCTTCCAATATCCTGGAACTTCACCTGTCTAGCCTTTAGTTGCCTGCTCTTGAGTGGATGACCCGTGAGGTTCCCTTAAGCTTTAACATGCATGGAACATTGGCAGAGGAATTGTAATCAGATAGAAGCTCAACAAAGTTGAGCTAATCTTTTGCAGGCTAAGCTATGCCAGAAAGATCTGTTAGTGTTATAACTGTTGCAGATATTATGGCTGAGAACAGGAGTAAGCATGCAGGTGTGTTTACCTGTGGCTAGCTTTCTGCCTTGGCAAAGAGCTACCAGAATCTTACACAAACCACAATTTAACTAGAAATATCAAGTGACAGGCCCTATGCAGGGAAGTCCAGGTGCAGCAACATTCCATTATCACCTCTGTCCTCATCAACATGGCACTTCATTTTTTTATGTATATTTTTTAATTGATTTCAGAGAGGAAGGAAGAGGGAGAGAGAAATAGAAACAACCATGATAAAAGAGAATCATGAATCAGCTGCCTCCTGCAAGTTCCCCCACTGGGGATCAAGCCTAAAACCCAGACATGTGCCTTTCACACTCTATCCATTGAGACAAACCAGTTAGTTAGGGCAACACAGCACTTTAATTGAACCCTATGAAATTGTTGATATGCGGCCATTTTTTTTTTTGAGCCACAACCATAGCACCTTCAGATGGTTCAACCTAACACCTGTAGGTCCTAGTGTCAGCCAAAGGCCCTATCCTCACAAGGCTTGCAAGGACAGTTGATTTTAAAAGATAATTAATGTGTCCTGATGTTTTTCTGCTGGAAAAATCTATTCCATTTTAAAGCATAAGCTCACTCATTTTTCCAGTTACCCTTTGAAAAATCAAGGCTCAAAAATGATTGCCCTTCATTTTAGCCCCTGTCCCATTCCCTCTGAGCTCCAGAGGACCCAATACTTTGGATTTCTGATTGTGGTTCCTTTGCCACCGCCCTGCTCAATTCCTTAGGTTTATATATAAGTTTTCTAGAACATTTAAAAAATATATTTTTATTAATTTCAGAGAGGAAGGGAGAGGGAGAGAGTGTTAGAAACATCAACAATGAAAGAGAATCACTGATTGGCTGCCTCCTGCATGCCCCACACTGGGGATCGAGCCTGCAACCCAGGCATGTGCTCTGACCAGGAATTGAACCGTGACTTCTTGATTGATGCTCAACCAATGAATCATGCTTGTTGGGCCTCTTTCTAGAACATATTTGAAGGAAAGGAAAACCCTATGAAAACATTGACTATGCAAGCCTTACAGGGAATAGCCTATTGACTCTAACTCTATCTAGAGTTATTGTGGCGGCTAATTTTGTGTCAACTTGACTGGGCCAGTTAGCTGGTAAAACATTACTTCTGGGTTTGTCAGTGAAGATGTTTTCAGAATACGTTAGCATTTGGATCAGACTGAGTAAAGAAGATTGGTCCTCATTACTGTGGATGGGCCTCATCCAATCCGTTAAGGGCCACTGAATAAAAAGTGTAGCAAGGCAAATTTTTTCTCTCTCTTCTTGAGCTGGGATGTCCATCCTCTCCTCCTCTCAGATATTAAAGCTCCTAATTCTTGGGCCTTCAAACTCTGAAACTTATACCAGCGAAACTCCTGGTTATTAGAACTTTGACTATGGACTGAATTAGGCCACTGGATTTCCTGGCTTTCTACACTTCAGAGAGGGGATTGTGGGAGTTTTCAACCTGTGTGACCACTTGAGCCAATAAATAAATCTCCTGATATATATATATATATACACACATACTTGAGAACCCTAACGAATACATTCATTGATGGGTGTTTGAATTATTTCTACCTTTTGGTTATTATGAACAATGTTGCAGTGAACATTGGTGTATAAATTTTTATATAGACATGTTATCATTTCTCTTGGGTCTACACCTGAGAGTGGATTTGCTGAGTCATATGGTAATTCTATGTTTACCCATTTGAGGAACTGCCAGGCTGTTTCCAAACAGCTGTGTCATTTTACATTCCAACCAAGTGTATAAGAGTATCAATTTTTTCCACTTTCTTGACAAAACTTGTTATTTTGTCTCTGTGTAATTTTTGTTTTACTTCATTTTGATTATAGCCATCTTAGTGGATGTTAAGTGGTATTTAACTATGGTTTTGATTTGTATTTCCTGAGGGCTAATAATGTTGAGCATATCTTCAAGTGCTTATTGGCCATATGCATATTTTCTTTGGAGACATACCTATACAAAACTCTTGTCCATTTTATTAATGGGTTGTCTTTTTGTTGTTGAGCTGTAATATTTCTTTATATATTATAGACACAGATCTGTTATCAGATATATGATTTTCAATAAAATTCTCTCATTCTGAGTTTGTCTTTTCACTTTCTTGATGGTATCCTTTGGAACACAAGAATTTCAAATTTTAATTATGTCTAGTTTATCTACTTTTAAATTGCTTATGCTTTTGATGTCATACCCAAGAAACTATTGCCTAACCTAAAATTTTACACCTATCTTTTCTTCTAAGAATTTCATAATTTTAGCTATAATATTTAGGTTTTTGATACATTCTTATTTATATCCTAGAGGCTGGTGCACAAAATTTACTCATTGGTGAGGTCTTTAGAACTGGCCGGCAATCAGGGCCTATCAGAGCCATCTCGCCCAGTCCCAACTGGGGCCAGGTTGGTTGGGGTCTGCCAGCTGCCAGCCGAGGCCTGCCGGATGGGGCAGGAAGGTGAGGAGAGGGGCCACAGAAGGTTTGCCAGTGTAGGGGGGGAACTGCGGAAAGTTGGTTGGCTGTGGGAGGTTGGCTATGGGATTGCACTGGACATCTGCTCTCTGGTGGTCAGTTCACATCTTAGCGACTGTTTGACCAGTCATTCTGGTTGTTTGGTCACAACGGTCACTTAGGCATATATATATATATATATGGTGTGAGGTAGGGCTCTGAATTATTTTTCATTTATTTTTATTTTTACATGGGTATATGTGTTATCCTAGTATCACATGTTGTAAAAACTATTCTTTCCCCATTGAATGGTCTTGGCATTCTTTTTGAAAGTCAATTGACTATAAATAAGAGCGTTTATTTCTGAACTCTTGATTCTATTTCATCCACCTATCTGTCTACCTTTACACAAATACCACAATGTCTTGGTTACTGTAGCTTTGTAATAAGTGTTGAAGTTGGGAAGTATGAATTCTCCAACATTGTTTTTTGTTTTGTTTTTTCCCCTTTCAAAATTAATTTGACTATTCTGGGTCCTTTGAATTTCATACAGTTTAAGATTAAATTTTTTAATTTTTGCAAATACATCAACTTGGATTTTAATTGGGATTGCATTGACTCCAGATCAATTTGGGAGTATAGTCATCTTAACAATATTAAGTCTTTTAATCCATAAATATGAGTGTCTTTCCACTTTTTATATCTAATTTAACTTTTTTCAACAATGACTTGTAGTTTTCTGGGTGTTGGTTTTATTATTTTTTGTTAAATTTATTCATAAGTATCTTATTCTTTTTAATGCTATTATAAATAAAATTCTTTTCTTAATTTCAATTTTGACTAGTTCATTGCTACTGCATAGAAATATAATTGGTTTCTGGATTTTCATTTTTTATCCTGTAACCTTGCTGAACTCATTTATTAACTTAACAGGTGTTTTTAGTGGATTCCTTCAGATTTTCTATATATAAGATTATGTACCTAAAAATCAGAGATAGTTTAACTTTTTCCTTTCTAATTGGGACATCCTTATTTCATTCTTCCCTTATTGCCTTGGCTAAGGAGTTAGTTTTGTATCTCAGTTATCTGAGGAACTGAATTTCTGTTATTAGCCTTCACAGAAGAATGAATTAGGTACCCCAACTCCTTTAACCAGACAGTTACTTCTTCTTTTTAAAAAATTCTTATTGAATTATCTATTTTTATTGATTTTAGAGAGAAGGAAGGGGTATTCACCTGAGAAACACTGATATGAGAGAGAAACATTGATTTGTTGCCTTCCATACATGCCCCAACTAGGGATCCAACCTGCAACCTAGGCATGTGCCCTGAGAATCAAATCTGCAGCCTTTTGGTGTATGGAATGACACTCCAACCAACTGAGCCACCCAGCCAAGGCCAGGTAGTCCACAACCCAAATCAAAAAATATATATTTCCTATAGAGCTGTAAAAGTATCCTGCACTAATTAGGGGTGTACTTGTCTAGGTATTTCCACTGTTCCCAGATTGAGGGTTGGGACATTAGAAAAAAAAGAGAAAGGGTTTTGGACATGAAACCCTTTCTGTCAGGGCTAATAGTGATATAGAGAAGCTCGGAGAGGAAGAGATTGGGACTCACACAAACACAGAACTGCAGCCATGATCAGAACAAACCTCCTAGCTTCTTTCTACCATCCATATCTTCCACTGCATGTTGAAACAAAAAAAGAAGAAGAAAAGAAAGAAAGAAAATCACTGCTTTTCAGCCTACCAAACTAGTGAGTTATTTCTTTTCAGACTTTGGGGTCAACAATTTCTGTAAGCCATCCTGATTGATGAGGAAAGCTCCAAGTCAGGTATGTTTTTCTGGTATGTTCTAGCACATCTCTGTTTGGCTGAAGTAGAGAAGATATCCGAACAGATCTCTGAATTTGTGCAATTTTGTGGTGGCTATTTGCTGGGAGGTGAAAATAGACCCTGCTCCCTCATTTAGAGCAACATCATGGCATCCAGGACTTCAGCAACAAGTTGAAATAAACATCTTGGTTCATGGGCAAACTGTGCAGGGCAGGCTTTGTGTGGGAGCCTGCAAAGGTAGAAAAGCTATTCAAAAGTTGCCAGAGCCCAGGAATAGACTGGCTTTGATGAGGCTTATGGACATGATCCAGTTCTTAGCAAAATCCATGCCCAACCTCCCTGAAGTGCACCATTGAGAAAACGGCTTGAAAATAGGTTGAATGACATGGGGAGCAACATTGGTAGAATGGCTTTAATGAGCCAAAAAATGTGATTTCAAATGCCCCTGTCTCTGAGTGCCTCTGCCTGGCTTGAAATCTTTTCATCGGAGCAAACTCAGAGACACAACGCAATGCATGTGCAGACTGCAGCCAGTGAGTCCCGTCACATCCAAGTCCAGAAAATTACCCAATGTGAGGAAAGATATGTCTGAGCTGAAGCGGAGTTGTTCAGAAAGAGAGAGAGATCTTCTCTTGGGTCTCCAGCAAGATCTGTTTTTGGCTGGATCTTGCTGTTTGCTCCCAGGGAAGGGAAGATTTGGGGGAGGAAGGAGGAGCTGTTTACACTGGTCCTGACTATTCAGAGCTGATTATCCATTTCATGGATTCATTGCCTTGTGCCTCTCCTCCTTCTTAAGAGATTTCTGACTTTTGGTGGTGATGTTGTTCAGCTGACACCAAATTCTAGAAAGAATGAAAAGAGAATAAAAATAATGTTACCATATGTCAGCAATTCCTATTAAATTATCTGATCAGTCACACAGGGAGCAAGCTGTGTGACTAAAATAGAATCTGGGACTTTCTCGGGAGCTTCCCCTTTCTGCTCTCTGTACACAGTGTTTGGGGCCCTTACTACTGTCAGATCTTTCCTCACCGATTTACTGAGAGAGTTCAATAAGGCAGACTCCCAGAGAGAGCGCAGCCAGCTGGGCTCACAGTAAGGGATGTTGATTGCAGAGAGCGTCAAGAAAGGCAATGGGCCCTGCAGAAACATCTGGCCTCTGACTTGGCCTGGACTAGAGCTGCTTATGTATCATCAGTAGGATGCAAGCCCCATCTAGTTCCTAGACCACCAAAACTGATCAAACATTTTGTAATGATGACTTGAGGGGGCCAGTAGTAGATGCCTGGAGGGAAGAAGCAAAATACAGAGCTGTGAGGACATTTGGTAAGGCCAAGCCTCAAGAAAGTCATGGAAATGGAAAATGAACTTATTATTCCATAGAAGTTGGTTTAACCGTTTGGGAGGGAAGTGGAGTGACCTTTCATAAAGTTGGTGGCAGGAGAATCCAATGACTTAAAAAAGCTTTTTTTATAAAAGTTTCTTAGAAGGAACTCAATTTTTTTATATTAACTTACTGAAGGTTTAGGACAGATTGATTAATATCATTACTTTTCATTGTAATCTCTTCATTAGCTTCTCTCACTTGCCTTTCTTGGTGACCTTTTGTATTTTAAATTTATAAATGCATTTAATAAATGATTGTAATTATGTTTTAAGTTTGTATTTAGAATCTTTAAGTTATTAAAAAAAACCTGAGCTTTTCAGATGTAGTTCTTTCCTGCATTTGTCCTGTCTTCTAATCCTACCTCATAATTCAAAATTAGAGAGTTTTTATTGCAATTGAAACAGAAAAGGAATTATATTTCTATCTTAACTTCTTAACCTTGCTCTTGAATTTTTTCCCTTTGTTATAGAATCCATGAAAGTTCAAGGCTTTTAGCTCAAATATTTATCATTGTTACAGTTGAGGTTGTCAGAAGCACCCAACGAAGACAAGATTTATTTCATACTAAAATAACTGGTCCTAAAAGCCTCCATGTTTTCAGGATGTTGCAGGAGAAAACAAATTTGACAATAATAATAGTCCGTAAACTTTGGTCCCAATTGACATTAAGATTCTAATAAAATTAATGGTCCTTCT
The DNA here is from genome assembly GCA_004026805.1 of Lasiurus borealis. Lineage (NCBI taxonomy): Eukaryota > Metazoa > Chordata > Mammalia > Chiroptera > Vespertilionidae > Lasiurus > Lasiurus borealis. The sequence continues at coordinate 43,375 of PVJN01011108.1, read as the reverse complement.
TCCCCGAAAATTCCATATAACCACAAAAGCACAGATTCCTTAGAGCATTTCTATCCTAGTCTCCTAAAGCAAAAACTGTGATCTACAGCAACATCCTTGGGAAATGAGCTTTAAAGAGGATTTGAAAATCTTCTCTTTATCATTGACCTAAAAAAAAAATGGACTGCCAAAAAAAAAAAAAAAAAAAAAGGAATGGGAAACACAAACAAAAAGAAAGTGCAAAAAGTAACAATAAATAAAAAAATCATAGAGAAAAATGCCAAGAGAAGATCGTGGGCAACCTCTTGTGGGAGTTTATCCATTGTAATCTCAGCAGCACCTATGGAAGGAAGGACCTAGAGTAAAATGGTCTGCAAAATTGCTCTTGGGAAGCAATGCAATGATGCCAACAACAGTTGGAAGCAAACAAGCCAGTTGACAGCTGAGAGGAGAGCGTCTGGATTCAAAGGCCCCAGCGGGAGTTGCTCTTTGACAGAATCAGACTTGACAAGCAGAGGCGTCTACTTCTGCTGTCATCTCCAAACAGAAATCTTGAATGGCATATTTAGTGTGCTCCTGAGATGCCACCGTGTGTCAAAGAAAGAGCAAGCATATGTTCAAGCCACAAGGGAAAAACTACCCTGAGTAGTCAAGATGACACAGACTTCTTTCTATCCCTGGTATGGAACAGTTTGGTGAAATGCAAATTGATTACATATGCATGGGGAGTGTCTACTGTATTTAGAGAAACTGGATGTTGGGCGCTTGCCACAGAACCGGCCACTGGCCTGGCAATAGCATATATTAAAGGGGTTGGCAAAATACATGTCTTTAGTCAAGTAGTTTGAAACGGATAGATTTGTATGGAGGAGTCTGTTACTTGATGCTTCCTAAAATAGCAGTAAATGAATCAGGATCTACTAACATTTATGCCTTGCTCCAAGTGCAGGGAATTGCTGCAATGATGGAGATAAAATTCACAGACACACATTACTACGAGTTTTCAATGAGAGCACTATCTCACATTTATGACTGATTAATACTTGTCTTGATCAGAATTAGAAAATGTTATGTGGAAATTGTTTAAAACTGTGATCAGAAATGTGGCAAACATGCCCTTATAAATTTATTCCCCGAGATATTTCTTCTTCTCCGAACACATAGCAATGATATATAAAATAGAAAAAAAAAGAAAGAACATTAAAAATATATTTCTAAAAACAAAATCAGAAAGGCATTTCGCACTGTTAAGGGAAATGCCAGCTGCTGTCACAGACAAACTGAAATCTCGGTGGTATAATACAGTAAGAATGTATTTCTCACACCAAGTAATTTCACCCAGGTGTCCAGGGGACTGCCTTCCACACAGTGATTCAGAGACCCAAGCTCCTTCCATTTTGTGGTCCCTTCATATCTTAAGATCTCACAGTCCTTCGTATCCAGCCAATAACCAGGAGGAAAAAAAGAGCATGGAACGTGACATGGAAGGTTCTTTGAGACAGGCTAGAAATGCCATGTATCATTTCTGCCTACATTCCTTAACCATAACTCAGCCATATGGCCAAAGCAAATGCAAGGGAGGTTAACAATGTAGTCTAGTTTTGTGCCCTGGAAATGGAAGAAACAGATTTTAGTAAACACAAAAATCTCTGCCTATACAGTCAGACTTGTTTAAGGTTCAGATATCTCCATGGAGATACACATCTCCATAAACTAACAGCAGAACATAAACATAGAACAAAAAGCAGGAAGTGAAGCCACTGGCCATTGCACTGCAGGAATGTGCATATCAAAAAGATTCAGATCCCAGAAGGTAAACAGGACTAAAAATATGTGACATAAATTGAGAGGATGGGGACAGGCTTGCTGCTTGAAATCTGACTGGAGTTCTCTGACTCAAGAAAAAACAGACAGAAAAATGCTGCCTGGTGAAACAGCATGTAAAATACTTCATATCAAGGGATCTGAATGAATATGGACACAGCTTCTGAATCAGAAACTGGGGCAAGTTCCCACCTACATCTGTGCCTTATCACTCTTATCAAGGGCAGGAATGACACAATCAGACTTGCAATGACAGAGGATAGAGGCCATTGCAAACCCCTTAGACAGGAAGGGGTCTTAGAAAGAATGATATGCGGAAAAGTTCACATGTAAAATTAACCTGCAAATCAAAAATCAAAATATATTGAGAAATTCAACAATAAAACAAACAAACAAACAAAAAAAACACACACAAAAACAGCTGAAACCGGTTTGGCTCAGTGGATAGAGCGTTGGTCTGCGGACTGGAGGGTCCCGGGTTCAATTCCGATGTCTAGGGCATGTATCCTGGTTGCGGGCACATCCCCAGTGGGGGCGTGCAGGAGGCAGCTGATCAGTGTCTCTTTCTCTCATCGATGTTTCTAACTTCCTATCCCTCTCCCTTCCTCTCTGTAAAAAAAAAAATCAATAAAAAAAGAAAAGAAAACAACAACAAAAAAACACAACACAAAAACAGCTTCCAAAATTAAAAATCAGAAAATAAATAAATTCTGGATAAACTTGAAAAGTACATTCTGAAAAAGACCTTAAAATAGTTACCGCAGAACACTTAGATAAATAAATTATATCCATGACATAGAATAATAAATCATACTTCTAAATATCAGGCAAATCTAAATAAATCAATTAAAAATTCTAGAAATGTAAAACATTAATTTAAATAAAAATTAACACTGAAAATTTTAAAATATTTGAAGTTTGAAAAAAGTTAATTACTGCATATTAAGATCTAAAGATGCACTTTAAATGGTGGACATTGATCTACGTATTAAGAACTAAGAAAGACCTAAAATAAATAGATTAAGGTTTAACTCTGGAGGCTACAAAAACAGAAATAGAGTAAACCAAAGCCAGCCGAAGAAAGGAAATCATCAAGCTGTCAGGGGAAGTAATGATTGCCACCACCAGATCTGCCTGAACTGCTTGAATTGTTAGGGGAGGGAGAAATACATGTCTGTCTCTGTTAATCCACTGTTCTTTTGGCTTTTGTACATCTAACATGTACAGAGTTATATCTAAACTAAAAAAGTTATGAGTCAACTGAGAAATATAAAAGTATTATTATTCATATATTATAAAGTGCACTATTATTTATTTTATTGTAATATTATAGCATTGATATGAACTTTTATTGCCCTCAAGGATGGCTTTCATATACAGAAAGTTGAGTGTTATCCCATGCACCAAGAGATCACTGATTTGATTTCTGGTCAGGGCACATGCCAGGGTTTCAGGCTTGATACAGTAGGGGGCCTGTAGGATGCAGCTGATCTATGTTTCTCTCTCTCTCCCTCTCTCTTCTGCTCTTTCTAAAATATCAATGAAAATATTAAATATATATATATGCAGGACTGATAATTCATATTTGTTCTTTGATTCATATTTAATTATTAGCATTATAATTACAAAATCCCAGTTTACCTTGGAAATTGTTTTATTCAAGTCTAATTCATTTTGCTATATACTTAAAACACCCTACCAATAGGGTATATCACTCTAATAGGCCAACATTTACAAATATGTTGTATTTTGTTTTCTTTCTAGTATTTTTGTGCTGAGACACCGAGACTTAACAAACGAAATGGTCCCAAGAACTTAAATAACTCTTAAAAATATTAAAGTGAACTTTGAAATATTGAAAAATGTAAGTTTTAAAAATGTCATTAATACATAAAATGCCATATATATATATATATATATATATATATATATATAATTTATCTTTTCTTTCTTTCTTTCTTTCTTTCTTTCTTTCTTTTTTGTCTTTTTCTTTTTTAGGGTAATAATGCAAGCACACACAAGAAAAAAGGAGTAGAATACTCATCACTAAGATTAAACAACAATTAAGGGATTATTTTTTTTTTCCCTTTTTGGTTCATCTATTTCCTTTTCTCCCCTTTTATTGTCTAAAATATTTTTTAAAACAAATTTCAGGCATTCTAACTTCCGGCACACTTCAATATGTCTCCCTAAAAATATGTTTTTTTTCTTATAGACCACCAATGCCATTATACTCTCAATACTTTTTTTTTAAATATTCACCCAAGAATATGTTTCTATTGGTTTCAGAGAGGGAGTACGGAGGAGATATAGAGAGATTGAGAGACAGACAGCAAGAAAGAGAGATATTGATATGAAAGAGAAACATCGATGGATTATCTTCTGTGTATGCCCTGACTGAGTATCAAATCCTCAACCTACGTGCCCGGTTGGGAATCAAACCTACAACCCTTTGGTACATGAGATGATACTCCAACCAACTAGCCATCCAGCCAGGGCCCAACAAAATTTGTAGTAACTTTTACATATTACCCATTTCCAAGTCCATAATCACAGATGCCCAATAATATAAAATACTTATTTTTATAGTTGCTCTGTCCTAATCAGGTTCAGGCAAGGTCATACATAACATTTGATTTGTGTACCTCTTACGATCCTATAGAAAGAGTAGTCTACCTTCCCTTTTTTCTTTCCTCTAGAAACTGGGTCTGTTGTCTTGTAGACTAGTTTATCATCTGAATTTGCCTGTTTGCTTCCTGGTATCATATAACATATTCCTCTATCTTCTTATATTTCCTCTAAATGTATGTTATCTGTAAAATCTTCAGGCTAAATTTTTAAAAACAGATTTATTGAGACACACCATACAATGCACCCACTTAAAATGCATAATTTCATCATATTAGCATATTCGGAGTCATTCATCCATCACAACAATCAATATAAAATATTTTATCACCCCCAAAAAACATGATAACTATTAATAGTCATTCTTAATTCCTACCTAAGCTCTTTTTGTTTCTTTGAATCTGCCTATTTTGGATATTTCATATAAATGGAATCATACAATATGTCATTGTTTGTAACTGGCTTCTTTCACTTAGTATAATGTATTCAAAGATCACCCATTTTGTGACTGATAGCAGTAGTTCATTCTATTTTTAAAAATATTTTTATTTTTTTCATAGAGGAAAGGAGAGGGAGACAGAGATAAAAACATCATTGATTGGCTACCTCCTGCACACCCCTCACTGGGGATTAAGCCTGCAACCTGGGAGTGTCCTGACCAGGAAATGAACTGTGACCTCCTGATCATAAGTTAATGCTCAATCACTGAGTCACACTGGCCAGGCCAGTAGTTCATTCCTTTTTATTGCCAAATAATACTTCTTTGTATAGACTATCATACTATTTATTCATTCATTTATCAATTGATGGATATTTGGACTGTTTGCCACAAATAAGTATTCATTTTTATGTGTATGAACCACCTTAAAAATATGCTTATAACATAGATTATTTCAAACATATGCAGAAAAAAGAAAATAATATAATAAATTCCATGTACTTAGCACCCAGTTCAACAATTGTCATTAGTTATTTCTTTTCTTTATATTATCACCCATTTCCCCAATTACACACAATTATATTAAAACAAATCCCTGACATCATATGATTTCATTTAAAAATATTTCAATACTAGTATGTATCTCTAATGACAAAAACTCTCCTTTTTCAACACAATTATAATATCACTATTTCACTGGTGTACAAAATTTGCGCACAGGAGCGGGGGGGATCCCTCAGCCCAGCATGCACTCTCTCCAATCCGGGACCCTCGGGAATGTATCACTGCCTCTTGCAATCTGGGACCTCTGGCTCCTAACTGCTCGCCTGCCTGTCTGCCTGATTGCCCCTAACTACCTCTGCCTGCCTGATCATCTCTAACCACCTCTGCCTGCCTGCCTGATCTCCCCTAACTGCTCCCCTACCAGACTGATCAACCTTAACTGCTCCCCTGCCTGCCTGATCTCCCCTAACTGATCCCCTACCAGATTGATTACCCCTAACTGCTCCCCTGCTGGCCTGATCACCCCAACAGCTTCTGCCTCACCACATACCCAGGACCCAGGATTCCCTCCTCCAGCCAGCCACAGGCACCCATGACCAGGGCCAGCTTCACCTGAGCTGGCTATAGCTGCAGGGGATCATGGGCTGGTGGCTCTGCCTGGGCCACAGCTGCAGGCGCCAGGGATCATGGGGTGGATAGCTTGTCCATCTCCCAGGCCACAGGCATAGGTGCAGGCACAACTGCTGGCAGCCAGGACCTCAGGGCATCTGGCTTGTCCATCTCCTGGGCTGCAGCCCTAGCTGTTGGTGCCTGGGACTGTGGGCCAGGTGGATTGTCCTTCTCTTGGGCTGCACACGCAGGCTCAGCCACTGGCACCCAGGACCATGAGACAGGTGGCTTGTCCCTCTTCTGCACTGCAGCCCCAGACACTGGAACCTGGAACCATGGGGTGGGCAGCTTATCTCTCTCCTGGGGCCATAGCCTGGCTGGTTCCCATTCCTCTCTTACAAGCTTATTTGTGCCTGGCTTGTCTCCATTTCTCTCTCCCCAAAGTTGAGTGTCTGAACAGTTATGTCATGAGGTTGTGGTGACCATTTGGATATTAGCTCTTTATTATATAGGATCATATCCCCAAAACTCCAACTATAATTCATTAATATTATCAGTGTCCCTACTTTTCTGATTACAGATGTTATGATATAGATTTTATAGATATTAAGATATTAGTTTGTTTTGTTTTGTTTTATGGTCTATTTGAAATAGAAAATAAAGAGATCTATATATTATCATTGATTAATAATAATTTCTTAAGTGTCTTTAATGTGCAGATTTTTTCTTCTTGCACTTCAGCTATTATTATTGTGTGTTTTTATATATATATATATATAATTGATTTTTTTTACAGAGAGGAAGGGAGAGGGATAGAAAGTCAGAAACATCGACAATAAAGAGAGACATTGATCAGCTGCCTCCTGTATGCCGCCTACTGGAGTTGTGCCCGCAAGCAAGGTACATGCCCCTGACCGGAATCGAACCTGGGACCTTTCAGTCCCCAGGCCGATGCTCTATCCACTGAGCCAAACCGGTCTCGGCAGCTATTATTATTGTTATGTGTTTTTTAAAACTGGTCCTTTTGCCTGATTTTCCCCTAGTCTGGATTACATCTCAAGGTGTCACATAGCATGTGCCTCTTTCCTCTCTATATTTCCTGTGAGAAAAAGAAGATTAAAGATGCTAGTTGGTTTCTTCAGTACCCATTATATACAGCTAGCTGGAGTGGAATATTTCTACTGAGAAGCATATGTTTCATTTTTTATGTCATCAGCCGTGTTGATCATTGCCTAGAAACACTAATTCATTAAGAGTTTCAAACTGTGATATTTATATTCCTTCTTTATTCATTATTTAGATTACTTCTGTAGAAAAGAAAATTCCCCTTGTTGAATATTTCATTGCATGAGGTACAGTTTTTATAGAAAAAAAGGGGAAAAGCTTGATTCTTTTTCTCTACTGACCCATTATTAACATAATGCATTGGTTTCCTAGAATCTGTAAGGAATATTAGTATGTTGCTGTTTTGATATTATTATGTAATGATGTATTTAGAAATATTCTATGTGTTTAAATCCATTTTAATTATCATCCTATTGATTCTCAAATTTGTCCCTCTTTGCCCAATAAGAACCCCTGAGTCCCTTGGGCCCAATCCCAATAGTTTTTTTATATATTTCTTGCTATTTGGTAAGACAAGATGTCTTAGATTCATCTTGTACATTTCCAGCACCAGATCTGGAATGCTCTTCATTTTTTCATTTCTTGTTTTGCTTTGTTTTGTTTTAAGTGGAAAAGTGGTATTTGGAAAACATGACCTAAATATTAACTTTTTGAACTTAATCCTATCTAATAAAGAGGGAATATGCTAAATGACCACCACACCCTCACAAATATGGTGGCGACCACAGCCAAAAGGGAGGAATGTGCTAATTGACTGCCACACCTTCAAAGATGGTGGCGCCCACCACAAGATGGCAGCGCCCAGTCCCCTCAGCCCCATTGGGGCAGCAGGGCTGTCCCAAGGCTTGCCTGAGCTTCAGATGGCAGCTGCCCAGCTGCCCAGGGCTGGCCTGAGGTGCAGGCAAGTCTCTTATGGTGGCTGCCCAGCAGGCCAGGGCTAGCCTGAAACGCAGGCAAGCCTTGGATGGTATTGTGGCTGCCCTGCCACCCAGGGTTGCTCAAGACTCAGGTAATCAGGGCTGGCTGAGGCTTGTGCCACCAGCAGTGGCAGCAGCAGAGGTGTGATGGGAGTGTTGCCTTCCCCTGGTTACCAGGTCACCTCCCACCTCTGAGGGTTCCCAGATGAGATGGGACAGGCTGAGCTGAGGGAGACCCCCCTCCAGTGCATGAATTTTTATGCACCAGGCCTCTAGGATAATATCCTGGGGCTTCAATGAAATATTTCACTTGACTAAAACATTTATATTGAATTTTGCCAACTTACTCTCTGAATCTTAATTTTCTCACTTATAAAATGCAGACTGTAATAATTGTTATAGGTTTCTGGTGCAGATTAAACAAGACAATACATGCAAGGTATCCAGAATAGTGTCTGAGAGTCAACATTTAATAAATAAATGTTAATTATAATTTAACACTCAGCCTTAGCTTTCTATGCATATTTCCATATATAGTGATTTATTTTAAGATCACGATATTATTCTTTGACAGCTTATTGCTCCTCTTGATTACCTTTCCTGACACTCCAAATTTCCCTGACCTGATTGGAGCACTCACACGCTCATACAGCAAGGCTCAATTATGGAAGCCAGGAGAGAGAGCAACCAAACTCTAGCGTTATTTTTGCTTTTTGGAAGGCCATCTGCTACCATGACCCATTTCACAACATGCAAATTCATCAACAGAGTGCAATTTCCCTTCAATCACTGGCCCAGTAAATATAATTACAATGCTAATTTTAAATTCCAAATGGTCAGCTCAGGTTAAAGAATGCCCATTCATCAGTCAAGATCCTACAATTAATTGAGAAAACAAAGGGTCCACATGCCAGGATTTTGATAGAGAAGTGGAAACAAGTTTGTTTCCTTTCACCTCTTAGGCCAGGGCACACAACAGATGGTTCAAATATTTCCCTCTATTTTTTTTTTTTTTTTTGCATTGAAAAGAGCAATTTGATACTGCAGTGAATGATAAGGAAGTTTACCTTCACAGATCTGGTCCTTTCAAGACTGGACTGATCTCTTTAAAGGGAATGGGTTGGCCTATCCATGAAAAAACTTTATGTAAAGCTCATATTAAAAATAATTTGTAATAAATAAATATTTTCAAAATAATGTATTGGTTCACTACAACCTCTATAGAATATCAATGTGTTGTTGGATTGGATAATGTACCAAAAATTGCTTTGCAAGATAAAATTGGTATATGATTGTAACTTAACTTATTTTGTCAATATTAAATTTCCTGAATTTGATAACTGTTTTGTTCTTAGAAAATAGATATTTAGTAAAAGGAGTAAAAAGATATGATGTCTTCAAAATACTATCAAGTTAGCAGAACTTAGTCATCTTTTGCACTACAAAGCTGTACTGCTACAGTTTTAAAAATTAAATAGAACAATACTTTTTTATATCATTAATGGATTTTCATGAGAATGGAATATAAGAGTGAAAGGGTATCCCTTATTCAAAAGGTCATTAACATGCACAAGTGGCCCGCAATATTCCAGGTGGTATGCTCTTAATTTATATTCATTTACTCATGTGTTCCTCACCACTCCATTAAGATCTTGTTATAGAATTTCATATGGAAGCTAAATAACTTGCTCAAATCCCATGACTGGTAAGAGGCTGGGACTTGATACAGACCCAGATCTGCTGACTTCAGAGCAAGTGACTTCCATTAAGTCATAGAAAAGTGCATGGGTCCTCCTAAGGGGACAGTAGGAGGCACAGAACTTGGTACTGATCTACAGGATGTAGACTATCAGCAGTATTTCTTCATGTGTGGTTGAGTTGTTTAATGGAAAAGTAAATAAAGGGTTTAGAGCTGTGCCTGACCTATGCCAGAGGTAAGTGGTCCATAAATACTAGCTAGTATTAGTCTTGTGAAAGGATGTTTAAACATTGACTAGATGGTAAGATTAGCTGGCTTGCATCATACAGAGCATACATTTCTAAAAAAAAAAAATTGTTGATGACTCGATAATAAAAGGAGTTCTCTATGTGGCTCAATATTGCAATGATAGAAATCTCTACCTTCTAAGAATTTCACCATTTTCCAGCATTGTGACTTTGGGTGAATCACTTAGTCTATCTTGCTTCTGTTTGTTCATTTGTAAGTGGGAATAATAATCCTATGAACATTATAGGATTGTTATGAGGATTAAATGTTTAAGATATACAATGTGTGCTTTGTTCTTATTTTGGTTACTGTTTGCTTTACCAAAATGGGATACTATATATAATTTTTTTCATCTTCCTTTCCTTATCCATTAATATCTCAAGAAAATAATTTTAAATCATTTACCATAATACCAATTCACTCCTCTAAGTGGCTATATAATATTTATAATATGAATACATAGTAATTTGTTTAGAACCTCAGCTTTATAGTTTTTCTCCAAGAACAATGCATTAACAATCTTATGCATATGACTGTTGTTTGAAAACAACAATTTGGTGCACAAATTGGAGGTATACAGCTCAATGATTTTTTAAAAACAAAATATCCTATCTAATAAAAGAGTAATATGCAAATTGACCATACCCCTCCACTACCCACCAGCCACGCCCACCAGCCAATCAGAGCGAGTATGCAAATTAATCCAACCAAGATGGCTATGGCCACAGAGAGAGCAGGAGGAAGGCTTGGGTTGACCCTGGTGATGGAGGAAGCCAAGTTCTCTATACAGCCTAGCTGGCTCAAGCCTCCACTTAAGGCAATAAAGTTTCAATGGCTCTGCTCCAGGCTACAAAGTTGCAATTGTAGAAAATAAATAAATCCCAGATACCAGGGCCTCCACTTGGGTAAGTGGGGGGCATAGCTGGCCTGCTAATCAACACAGGCCCCTCACCCAGGCCACCCTATACCCCAAGAGAACACTCACCCTGATCCAGGACACTCTTCAGGGCAACCCAGCTGGTCCCCACCTGTGCACCAGGCCTCTATCCTATCTAATAAAAGAGTAATATGAAGATTGGCCATCACTCCAACACACAAGATGACTGCCCCCATGTGGTCAAAAGATCCTGCCCCCATGTGGACACAAGATAGCCACCACAAGATGGCCAGCAGGGGAGGCAGCTGTCAGGGACCAGGCCTGCAAGGGAGAGCAGTTGTGGGCGATCAGGCCAGCAGGGGAGGGCAGTTAGGAGGGACCAGGCCTTCAAAAGAGGGCAGTTGGAGGTGACCAGGTCCACAAAGGAGGGCAGTTAGGGGCAAGCAGGATGGCATGGATGCAGTTAGGCATCAATCAGGCTGGCAGGAGAGTGGTTAGGGACAATCAGGAAGGCAGGCAGGTGAGGAATTGGGAGCCAGTCAGTAGTCCTGATTGTGAGAGGGATGTCCAATTGCTCCTTTAGGCCTGATCCTACCTGGAGAAGGAACAGGCTGGGGTAAAGGACACCCCCAACCCCGCCCATGCACGAATTTTGTGCACTTGGCCTCTAGTATTACTATTATTAGTACCTAGGACAAGAAAATGAAGTTACCAGCTCCCAGAAGCATTCATGGTGCCTCCTCTGCTCATTGACAGTAAGCCTCCTGACTTCCCTGAATTTTATGTGTGTTTTGAACTGTATATAAATGTAATCATGCCCTTATACTCTTTCATGCCGGGGTTTTTTATTTGAGGTTTACCATATTGATGCATGGAGCTATAATGTGCTCATTCTTATTCCTGTACAGTTTACTATTACATGAATATGACAATTAACTTATCCATTCTACTCTTCATAAGTGGTTGGATGTCTTCCAGTTTTAGATTTATATAAATGGTATTTCATTCAGTCAACATTTTTCTACATTTCTTCTGGTAAATATATTTGTCTACATTTCTGCAGGGCATATACAAAGAGTGGTATTGCTACATCACAACGTATATATATGTTCAGATTTAAAAGACACTGACAAACATGTTTTCAAGGTGATTGTATCAATTTACACTTTTACCAGGAGTGTATGATAGTTTTGGTTCCACTCTCTTGCCAAAACTTGTCATTTTTCTTATACGTAAGTTGTTTTTTTAAAATATGTTTTTATTGATTTTTTTACAGACAGGAAGGGAGAGGGATAGAGAGTTAGAAACATCGATGATGAGAGAGAGACATCGATCAGCTGCCTCCTGCATGCCCCCTACTGGAGTTGTGCCCGCAAGCAAGGTACATACCCCCGACCAGAATCAAACCTGGGACCTTTCAGTCTACAGGCCGATGCTCTATCCACTGAGCCAAACCAGTCTTGGCTATACGTAAGTTTTTAATACCTATGGGATACATGATCAAAAGTGGGATTGCTGAATCAAAGTTTATATGTAGTTTCAACTGTAACAGATGTGGCAGATTTTTTCCAAAAATTTTGTGACTATACATTTTCCCCAGGAGTATAAAAGAATATTCTTCTCTTTATGTCTCCACTAACAATAAATATTATTGCTGTTTTTAATTTTTGTCATTCTGATGGATGTAAATAATATGACATTGATATTTTAATTTGCACTCTCTACTACTAGTTAATTTTTATATTTGTTGGTCATATGGGCTTGACCTATGAACTATATTTTTTAAAATTTGTTTTTAATTCAATTTATTGGGGTGACATTGATTTTCAAAACCATTCAGGTTTCAAGTATACAACTCAATAAAACATCATCTGCACACTGCATTGTGCTCCCATTGTCCCAAGCAAAGTCTCTTTTTGTCCCCATTTCCCCCTTCCCTTTTGCAACCTCCACCTACCCCCTCACCTCCTCTGGCCATCACCACACAGTTGTCTGTATCTGTGTGTTACTATATATGTTTTTTGGGTAATCCCTTCACCTGCTTTCTTTATGATAGAGGGAATGACATTGAGTTTGTGACCTATAACAAAGGATTTAAGGACTGACTTTTGCTCACAGAAGAAAAGGCCTAAGGGAAATTCTATTAGCTGTCTTTGAATATTTAAAGGCTCATGTTCTGAAGGATTCCTTGTATTCTACTTATCTTTTGAAGGACAGAATTGAGACCAATAAATGGAAGTTTTAAAATGACATATTTTTAAGTTAAATTAAGAAAAAACTTCAATACAATAGGGTTATCACATGAAAAAAATAAAGACAAACTTTCTCTGAGGCTGTAAGTGATCTCCTCTTATATGTGTTTATAGTGAGGCTGCCTGCATGTGTGTATGTGTGTATGTGGAAGGGTGTTGGAGGGGATTTTGTTGAAGTAGAGATGGACTTGGATGAATGGTTCCAAAGCTGGTTTATGCCTGACAAGGAAATTAGAAACTTGAAAATGCAGATTCTCAGTGTGCTGCCTTAAAGATTTTGTTAAAGAAAACCTAGGGAGAGGCTTATAAATCTGTAATTTTAAAATATTAACCATGTGATCCTTATGTAGTCTGTTTACAGATCAACATTTGAGAAACACTCAACTAGATAACCTCTAGAATCTCTTTGGATTTTGAAATGATCTATTTTATCAGCTCCTGTGTTAGTGATTTTACATAAAACGTGATAAGAGGCAGATAACAAATGAATGTAAACAATCTCATCCATAGCTCTTTGCTCTTCGGACTAGTAGCTACCCAAGGAAGTATGAGAAATATATTTCCCCTAACAAATGAGTATTTCTTAACTATAATCTTCATACAAACAAAACTTCCTGTGAAATTATGAGTTACAGGTTAATAATTTGTAGACAAAGCATCTTTGGAATTTTGCAGTTAAGTGTGTGGGGGTGGGGGTAGGGAGAGGTTGTTCATTGTCTCAGATGTTTCTTTTGTAAGGACACTACTCTATCCCCTGTCTAAACTGAGCCACCTTAAAAAGAATGAGCACTATAGTCATGGGTCTGATGTGGGCTTCACCTCGGTCTCCTTATCTCTATAGTTCGGACAACAATAGAATATCTACTCTGCAGAGATTGCCTCTCAGGATTAAATGAGATGTCATATAAAGTGTCTAGTGCAGCACTTGGCACATACACTAAAGTACTTAGTATCTATTACTTCCTTTCTGTTCTTTCCTTTATAGTTCCAGCAAAAGTCACTTTATTTTTAATACAATCTATTCTCTTCTTTCTACAGTTCAGGAAGTCAGAAAGTACGTTTGTTTTTTTTGGCACAGTTGGTTTAAAAATATTACAAGCATTTAAAAATATTTGACTTCTTTTTTTGATAATGGACGAAGTTACTTAGTGTTATAGCCCTAGATGTTGATAAAACATTCCAAGGATATTTAAAGAAAAGTATTTCTATTCAAGGAAGAGAAATATTTGATCTTACTCAGAACAATTCAAAGGTCATAAAAGGAGCTATTTTCAGAGTATCCTCATCTATCCCAAAAGTACTGAATAAGTTAGTCCATTCTTTAACTTTCAACTAATTATTTTGGGTTTCAGCTATTTCCTTAGGTCTAATATCCAGTTTAATATGTTTAATTTTATTACTAATTTATCCTACTAAAGTAAGACACTTAAGCCATCATGGATTTTCACAAGTGTCTACTAAAAGCATAGGAATTTGGACCTTGATTACTGAACCTTTGGTTGTAGTAGAGGCAACTACCTCTTAGTGCAAAAGGAAACATGCAGAACTATTTCCTTTAGACCAGATGAACAATAGGTAAGTCAGGCTCAGTTTCAACCAAGTTCCCAATGATAAAGGATCTGTCTTGTTAGTTTTGTAAAATAAGAGCATGGCACACAGTAGGTATTGGAGACAAATAAATGAATGAATAAAAAATAATGAGGAGCTACAATTGAAAACAAATAAGACTGAAGTGAAATAATTAAAAAATTTTTGATTAGTTTGGGTCTAGGAATATGTAAAACCAAAAGACCCCAAATAGGCTTCTTATGTCTTCATTCAATACAATGGCATATTGTCAGGCAATGAATGAAGAAAATATTCTTTAGAATTCTTCTTGCAAACGGACTATATACATCTGCAAGAAATACTTTAATAAGCCCTTTGAAGTAATAAGTGAGAACCCCAAGGGACCAGGTGTGAGTATAGTTGCCAGGATAAGGCGAGGGAGAAGGGATTTATTTATGCTTTCAGAATGGTAAGGGGAAGCAAAAATTGAATGATAAAGGAGCCCAAACTTGCCAGAACATTTCTGTGCTGTGATATGAATAAAATCTACGAAACTATCACAGACGTTTGCTGTTCTAGTTGAACTTCTTGTTGAAATGAGAGAAGAGATGGTTTGACAAGCTGTTTAAAGTGATAAAAAAAAAAAAACACAAAAAAACAGAGGCAGTGAGCCTAGAGGCAAGAGAATTGAGGCTGAGAGATGCAACAGGAAACTTGGTAAAAGAATTTGCAGAATTTGTGAGGAGGATTTTGGATTATCTCAAGTAGTAGAATTAGGATTTGGACAAGTTTATCAAATCTTGGGTGGCAAGGTGTAGTGAGACTCTGCTGACATCTTGATTATATGAATAGTCTTCAAGAAATTACATTCTTAGAGGAAAGCTGAGTGAATACTTCTATAGGTAAGTCTTTCCCTGTCCCAGGCAGTGGTGCATAGTTTATTGAATTAATATCCAAGCATGTGGTATCCATTATGGTCCAGAGACTATAGCAGGCAGGGGAGATTCAAATAGTCATAATAATAACAATACTAATAATAAACATTACTATTAACATGCATTAATAAGATATATGTACACACATTTTCTTAAGAGTTTACAATCTAGTAGGATGAATAAAACAAGCTTACTAATAATATCAGTGCAAAAAAATACCCAAGTATCCTGAGACACAAAGACCCAAAAGAAGAAGTAACTTCAGGCTGGGAAGAACTCATGACTTAGGTGGCGTTTGAGTGGATACTGAAGCATAAGTAGGGAATCAACAGGCAGAGGTCTTAAGTGAGGGCATTTCAAGTCTTTCAGGCAGCAAAAGTAAAGAAATGGAGATGAGAGGAGGAACAATATTTTGGAAGAAAGTAGTACAGATCCATTTGGCTGAGCAGAAGGAACACAATTTTCTTCTTGTGCTTCTTGACCTCAGGAGTCTATCCATCAAACTATCCCTATTTCTCAGAAGAGTCCAGTCACATTCTTTGCCAAATTATGACCAACATTTGACAGTTGTTGAAAATATTCACTTGGTGACTGATCTAGACACAGTGCTTTTATTTTTGGCTCATTTTACTGGTGTCCTGGGATAAGACAAATTCATCTTAGATTTGTTACCTACGTAATTATCATACCCGAAGACTAAATGCCCTGGGCCTTTGGGCTTACTCTGTCTCTGTATTGGAATTTGCAGATATTTTAAGTTTACTGATGCAGGGGCATCCTTCCTCTTTCTCCATATATCCCAGACATACAAAAATGAACATTGCTTCCAACAAACAAAAACAAAATCATGGTCTTACTTTTTGTGGAAATTCTATTGGAGAAAATCAGCAGAGTATCAAAGCAGGTCTCCCATCTGATCTTTCTTCCTGCCATCTGCACCAAATAAGCAGTTGTTCCTCTGGACTTTTGGATGGTGCTGGGATTTAGTAAATGTTGCCAAAAGCCCCAAATCAAGCTGGTTGGTTGAGGCCAGATGGGATAGCTCATTCCCCTGCAGGGCGATGTTACAGCACACTTAGTTTTACTTCTGGCTAGAGTCCCCCAGTTTCCTACCCCAGACCTCTGAACACTCGTGGCTTGTCCCTGGAAAACTTGAAGTTGGGCTTAAAGCCTTGTTTGTTTCCTTTCTAGTGTATGTTCTGGACTGAGTAGTGAAATCTGCTCAAAGTCCATACTGCTGGAACTCAAGCTTGTATTATATGAACGTGTATGGTCTGTGTTCCTGGAAATGATTCCACCCCAAACCAAAATGAACAGCCCACTCTGGAGCATGCTTGGCTTTCAAAATCCTCAGTATTTTTAAGCATTTCTCCAAGAATGTAGCCCTTTTCTGAAATCCTTTGCACAGAAATGCAAGTCTCTGTAAATAAAATACAAACATTTTCAGGTGCTAAATTTTAGATGTAGTTTTTCTTTGGTTCCAATATGGTATCCTCTCTATTGCTATGGTAAGGTTAACCCTGTCATTCTTATTTGGCAAGTTTGGCTCTATATTTTTTGAATTTCCAAATGTTTCTTTTATCCCCAATGTATGTTGGGATACATTTTATAAAAGACTTTTTTTAACCATACACTTATGATGACAAAATATTCTTGCATAAATAAATTTGAATAAGTAAATGTTTGTTCCCCAAACATGAAACAAACATCATTGTAAACATTTCAATTAAATTAATTTCAAGTCACCTCAATTCAATCTTAATTATTATAAACCAGTAAAAGAATAAGAAGCTGGATAGAGAGACCACACTTTTCTTTTGGTCCACAGGGGTCCTTCTGGTGGAAATGTTGTACCAGAAGAGGAGGTTGGGTCACTATGAATAGTCAAGCATACACACTTAGGGGTACAGGAAAGACAGGACAGCCTTCAAGCTGAAAACGCTTACTTCTAAATCAAGAACTTTTTCTTTCTTACCAACTTTCAACTTAAAGAACTTATACCTCTTCACGGTTTCTGTGGTGGAGAGATAAAAGGGGAGACTGATCTTTTAGAAAGTGCAGTTATATAATAAAATGAAAAAACCATCAAGGAATCCAGCTTTTTCAGTGATATGGGAAGTGTGGTCATAGTCGGCAGTCTCTTCAAGCAAGTTCCCCTCTCCAGTGACATTTTTATCTTCTATAAGTTCAAGACCAGACCATTTCACTAATGTGAGGTTAGCATAAACTCAACCAAATGTAATTAAAACTCCATAGGAAAGCTAGGCCTCATTAACAGATAACCACTAGAAGGGGCAGGGTTGGCAGAGAGCTATATTCAGTGGTGTCTTGTAACAGGATAAGAGTCATAAAATGATGTACCAGTCACTCTGGATGCCATTAGCTCCCTCACTTAAAAATGTATGTCTTTGTTTCTACACACATAACAGTATTTCTGTTTGCATGTTATAAAGGGTGTCTAGGGACTTGGTGCAGTCTGAAGTACTATGACATCATAAGAAGCAACTAAATTCCTTAGAACCAATGCTTTATGTTGTGCCTAACCATTTCAATAAATGGTTATAATCCTATATAATGAAGAGGTGATAGGCAAATTGATCATCACTCCAACACACAAGATGGTCGCACCAAGATGGCCAGCAGGGGAAGGCAGTTGAGGGGAACCAGGCCTGCAGGGGAGAGCAGTTACGGAAGACCAAAGTGACAAGGGAGGGCAGTTCGGGGTGACTGACCCAGCAGGGGAGGGCAGTTGGGGGCAATCAGGTTGGCAGGGGGAGGAGGCAGTTAGGTATCAATCAGGCTGGCAGGGGAGTGGTTAGGGGGTGATCAGGCTGGCAGGCAGAAGCGGTTAGGGGCAATTAGGCAGGCAGGCAGGTGAGCAGTTGGGAGCCAGCAGTCCTGGATTGTGAGAGTGATGTCTGACTGCCCGTTTAGGCCTGACCCCAGGCAGTTGGACATCCCTTGAGGGGTCTCAGATTGGAGAGGGTGCAGGCTGGGCTGAGGGACACACCCTTCCCCTGTGCACAAATTTTGTGCACCGGACCTCTAGTTAGTCATAATTCTGATCAATCACCATCGTTCTTAAAGAAATATAGGTGTTCATATAATAAAGTTAAAGGTACTTTTAATGAGTATTTATTTCTGCTTTAACCTACCCTTAAATCTACAAGAAAAATAAAATCAAACTTCTTCAGGCATTTCTGTTTGGAATCAAAAAACCTAAGCCTCTGTAAGTTTTAGTATGGGGGCCTCAGGTTTCACAGTGTAATTTAAATAGATTCTAAGTTGTAGTTTTCTTAAGGAAAAAATACACAGTCTGGATAGCCTTTTTAGGGTGTGCATCTTGAAATTGGCACCATGACAGTGGACTCTTTTAATGCTAGTGATCTTTCTCAGCATCTGCAAGGGGGGTTCAGAAATCTGGAGAAGGGGCTGTGTGTAAATTAAATAAGAGTCCAGAGATAAAACATAATTTTGAAAGGCATTACAGGGAGTCAGATAAGACTTAGTTAAAGGAACTAAGTTCTCCTTGTCTCAGGACTCCTTTCTTTTTATTAACACAAACTGTCCTAAGGTGAGATGGAGATATACACATCAAAGGGTAGGGTTAGGTACAGAATCTATTGTCAAATTGTCAGGTTTGGAAGAAACTGCCTTCGGCTTTTCAAGTTTTTGACCAATAGGAGGCAATAACATTTAGATTGAGATGCCCTCAGCTGTTGGCAGCAAGCAATCAATTTATGTATCCTTTTCATAATGGCCTTTTAGCCATTCCCAGATGATTCAGCTCTGCTGACATGCTAGAATTGGCTGCTGGTACTCTTTGGGCTCTAATGCTCTCCTACCCACTTGCTTCTTGCTTCTCTTATATGTTACAAAGCTTCCTTGAGGTCAAATAACCTGCACTTCAGTTTTGGTGCTCATCTTGGAGTATCCATGGTAGAGGAAAAATCTTGAGACTCTCTCTTTACACAGCACTGATATTTCTGTAACTGTTCTAGTCCAGGCTTAGAACCCCCAAGTGTGTCTCAAGAGATGCTCACCTTTGCATGATTCCAACTCAATCGATCTAATTCTCATCCAATTGGGTTCATTTGACACTTTCTGACATCCACATGGCAGTGTCTTTTTCCCATATTATCTTGGATATTACTGAAGGCTGGTTTGCCGCAATTATATAGCATGTCCAAACTTTTCCTATTGCATTTTCCTTGGTATTCTCATTTTGATTAATTTGAAAGAGATGTCTCAAACTAACTTTTGGCTTTTGTTTTTAAAACTACTAATTTTTTACATAGGCAACTGGTTGCTTTCATCAAAAGAAGTCTGAATGGTTTCTTTGTAAATGAAGGAAGGATGCCAAACTTTCATCTTAGTACTCTGGGCCCCAAGGCAGTTAATTACTAGCAGAATGTTTCAGTGAACTGTATTGTCCTCATGATTCAAAGAGGCTCATTGGGTGGAAGACACTTTTCTTGAGTGGAAGGATGATATGCTATGAGATTCCTGAGGCCAACTTTTCTCTGGCATCACTATAGAGAGACAGAGCTTCTAATCACAGAAGACCATTCAATACCCCACCACACTTTCAAACACAAAAATGGGCAAACCAGAAAAAAGCACATTCTTTCCAGTTACATGTAATGAAAACCATCTGGACACAGTTCATTTTTAAATCATCCAATTGAGAAGGGAATTGGTTCTGTTAATTTTTCTTACTAACCTCAACTCATATTGCCCGTCAAGCAGTCATTTATTGTACCAACACAGCACACAGAAGCATGAGGAAGTCTGTTTGCCCTCCCCTTCCTCATTATCTACATAGCCTACAGGGATAGCTCTATTCAGCTCCACTCACAGTAGGCTGTTCTGGGCAAGAGTTTGGACCACTAGGTGGCACTTTAATGATATGGCCCTATGATGGTGATTTATTTAATTTTTTTATGAAATACTAGTAGCCCAGAACACAAATTCATGCACATTGAAAGGAAATTAGTTAGAAGAAATATTTTAATATTGCTATTTGCCATTTCTCTATAATAGAAGTGTCAACCAAATTCATGATAGACAATGACAGATCAAAAGACACATGTGTGATTGGCACCAGCAAGAGCTTTATATGTATTGTGCATGCAGGAGTCAACTTAGCCTTTTATAGATATAGAATAAACTTGTATAATTAGACCTGCTCTCTGATGTAACTAGTTTTTTCTCCAGCCTAGGGAAGCACCCCAACTTCTCTTTTAGGTAATTGTCAGCAACACAGCAGTAAATATCAACGTGAAGCAGATTATTATTGTAGATCATGCAGAGAGAACAAAGATTGAAATATTTAACTGCAGTGGTATTTGACTATATTCTACATAGTGAGAAAACCTGAAGTCACTTTCAAGGTCCACCATATCTTATTTATTTTCAGTAGGGACAAGTTTCTAAATGTACTAAATCTCCATTTTTCAGCTAATGAAAAGAAAATAGGATTCCACTGAGTCTCCTATCTACCTACTCCAGGACTTCTGTGAGGATCAAATGAGATGAGACATTTGAAAACACTTCACAGACATTTGGTTAAAGTATGAAATGTTTGCACCTGGCTATAAAGCAAATCCTGGTCCTGCGCTGAAGAAACTGCAAGGAGGCTAGTCATCACTAGGGATAGAAAGCTGGGCATTGCTACATGATGTCATTACCTGGCATTCACAGCCTCTGTTTCCAGGATGGGCTGGACTGTGACTACATTTTGCACCATTGGGTCTTGGCAGCATTGGCTGCGATTTGGTGGGTTGTTGCTTTAGTGTGGTAGTGAGGCCTATGTTCCACTTGGGGGAAGCTGACTGTTGCTTTGTGGGCACCAGATCTGCGGTGCCATTTCTCTGTGTGCATCACAGCAGCCCCTGCATTGAGTGTCTGCCCCTGGTGGTCAGTGTGTGTAATAGTGACTGATCAGATGGTCAGACACTTAACACATTAGACTTTTATATATAGAGATCTTATATTGATAACAGTCTATTTAAAGCTTATAACAATTTAACTTAAAATATATACAAAACTCTAGATTTGTACATTCTCCCCCTCCAATTTATAGTTTTGATGTCTTAAGTTATATCTTTTTATATTGTATGACAAGTTATTATATTTACATGTTAGGAGGTTATTCTAGTATAAAGGTTAAAAGAAAAAAAAACATGTTAAAAAACATATAAATATATTCCAGCAATAAACAATTCATAAGTTTTAAATTGTGTGCCATTTTGAATAATATGATGAAATCTTATATCATCCTACTCCATCCTGCCTGGATATAAATTATCCCTTTGTCCAGTATATCCATCTTTATACACTATCCACCTGTTAATAACTTAGGAACCATTTTTGGTTATCAGATTGACTTTCCAGATTTCTGTGCTTGTGTTTGAGTAACCCTTATTTAAAAATTGCTCCAATGTGTAGTGATGCTGGCAATTTGCATAGGCCAAAGAGAAGTTGCAAAGTATTTAAGTAGAAAGGTGAAAGTTTTCAATTTAACAAGGAAAGAAAAAGTAATAATATACTGGGGTTGGTAAAAATCTATGATAAGAACAAATCTCATCCAACTGGCACGGCTCAGTGATTGAGCATTGACTTATTACCAGGAGGTCATTGTTCAATTCCTGGTCAGGACATATGCCTGAGTTTTGTGCCTGATTCCCAATGGGGATTGTGTAGGAGGCAGTCAATCAATGATTCTCTTTCATCTTTGGTGTTTCCAACTGTCTTTCCCTCTCCATTCCTCTCTGAAGTCAATAAATTATATTTTTTTCTCTTCTCTCTGTGAAACTGTGAAGATGGAAAAATGAATTTGTGGTAGTTTTGTTGCACTTCAAACTGTAAAAGTTATTACCATAGTATGTAATAAGTGCTTATTAATATGGAAAAGACATTAAATTTGTGGGTAGAACACATAAACAGAAATCATTTTCCATGTTTGGTACTATCTCTAGTTTCAGTTTTCCACCGGGGTCTTGGAATGTACCTTCTGTGAATAAGTGGGGGACTATATATATTTGTGTGCCATAAATTTCTTAAACTTTCTTCACTCTTTTGTTTTTCTTCCTTTTTGCACCTCTGGCTGAATGGCTTTCACTGCCCTGTGTTTGAGTTTGTTGATCCTTTCTTCTGTGTGGTTTAGTCTGCTGTTCAGTTATTATATTCTTCAGATCTGTGATTTCTGTTTGGTATATTTTAGTATTTTCTATTATTTTAAGTTTTCACTTTTGTCATGCATTGTTTTTATGACTTCAGTGAGTATCTTTATGCCATGATTTTGAACTCTATATCAGGTAAATCACCTATCTCTGTTTCATTTAGGTCTCTTTTAAGAGTTTTATTTTACTGTTTGTTTTGGAACATGTCTTTATTCCTTTTTAAAAATATATATTTTTATTGATTTTTAGAGAGAGAGGAAAGGAGAGGAATAGAGAGATAGAAATATCAATAAAAGATAATCATTGATCTGCCTCCTACACACTCCATACTAGTGACTGAGCCTGCAATCTAGGCATGTGCCCTGACTGGGGAATCGAACTGGCAAACTCTTGATTCCTGGGTTGATGCTCAACCACTGAGCCTCACCAGCTGGGCCATTATTTATTCATTTCCCTTAATTCTCTGTGTGGGTTTCTTTGCATTAGATAAAACAGCCTTTTTTTTTTTTTTTTCAAATCTTGACAGGGTGATTTTGTGTGCCAGATGAACCTCATCAATCAATCTGACTCTTAGTTTTCTTTCTCATGTGGAAAACACCTTGCTCTTGGTGTCATCCCAGAGTTGAGGGTATATGAAATCTATCAGTGTCCCAAAGGGGAGGATTTCAGTCAGCACCCAAATGCAGATTTATTAGAACCAGACCTTCAAACAGCAGCTGGAAAACTGCATTTAGGCCACTTCCAGGGAAAAACTGAAAGATGGGCATTTTGCTTGCTTTCTCTGGGCCTGGTCTAGGTACATTGCCATGAGAATACCTCTGAACTCATTAAGAACAGCCTCTTTGTTTGCTAATGTCCTGTAGGATTCATGAATGCTACTGTCCTGTTGGCTCTCAGAGCCAGCAATTTAAGGCCCATCCCTTGGGTAACAACCACTAAAGGTGTGGCTCCAGACATGTGTACAAGCTCTTTCTAGGAAGATACTTGTGACTTGGAGAGGATTAGAAGGAGAGGGCAGGGGAGGTGTCCACAAGCTTTCCTGGGCTCCAGGGAGGATCTTGATTAAGTAGTTATGGATTAGAGAGGTTCCCTACAGACTAGAAAACAGCCTGTTCCATTGGCCACAGGTCCTAAACCCCATTGCAGAAAGGAGTCACTTCTAGAACCTCCACCAGAGTGTCTAATTGGTTAAGGTAAGAGCCTTGGACTACAGTGGCTCAGAATTAACTTTTTTGCCAGTGTCCCACAAAGAAGTTAATTCAAATTCTGAGTAGACCTACAGTGGTTTCAGAGTCACCAGCAACTTTAGTTAAAACTATTGTCTGTGTACATGCCAATGTACTGAGATCCTTACTGAGAGGCAAAGTCAAAATCATAATACTTTTAAAGTAGTGCACAGAAGAAAAAGAGATCCTTCTTATTTTTTATTTCCTTTTCCTCTCAAATGTCTGATGAGAAATTTTTTAAAAAAATATATTTTATTGATTTTTTACAGAGAGGAAGGGAGAGGGATAGAAAGTCAGAAACATCGACAAGAGAGAGACATCGATTAGCTGCCTCCTGCACGCCCCCTTACTGGAGTTGTGCCCTCAAGCAAGGTACATGCTGCCGACTGGAATCGAACCTGGGACCTTTCAGTCCGCAGGCAGATGCTCTATCCACTGAGCCAAACCGGTCTCAGCTGATGGGAAAATTTTTTAACAGTGACTGGTAAATTTTATTTTTTCAAATACCATTGACATGCAATATTATATTTGTTTAGGGTGTATAGAATAGTGATTATATATTTGTATAACTTAAGTGCTTACCCCCAATAAATCTAGTACCTATCTGATATCATACATAGCTATTATAATATTATTGACTATATTCCCTATGCTGTATTTTATATCCCCATGATTATTTCATAACTACCAATTTATACTTCTTAATCCCTTCCCCTATTTATCCATCCCTCTAATGCTCCTCCTATCTGACAATCATCAGTTTGTTCTCTGTCTCTATGAATTTGTTTCTGTTTTGTTTGTTCATCTATTTTATTTTTTAGATTTTACATCTAAGTAAAATCATGTGGCATTTGCTTTCTCAGTCTGACTTATTTTACTCAGCACAAATACCCTTTAGGTTCATTTGTGTCATGGCCAATAGCAAAATGTCCTTCTTTTTTATGGCTAAGTCATATTCTCAGGTGGGAAGTTTTTGATCTGTTCCCTAAACAATAAAAGAAAATACTCCTTATTTTCAGGAAACAAAATCCTGGAAGACATATTTTTTTTGTAATTTAATAAATCTTTATTGTTCAGATTATTACAATTGTTCCTCTTTTTTCCTCCATAGCTCCCTCCACCCAGTTCCCACTCCACCCTCTGCCCTTACCCACCCCATACCCCCAGGCACTGTCTTCATCCATAGGTATATGATTTTTGTCCAGTCTCTTCCCCACCCTCCTCACCCTTCTCCCCCTGAGGATTGTCAGTCCACTCCCTTTCTATGCCCCTGATTCTGTTATATTCACCAGTTTATTCTGTTCATCAGATTTTTAATTCACTTGATTTTTAGATTCACTTGTTGATAAATATGTATTTGTTATTCATAATTTTTATCTTTACTTTTTTCTTCTTCCTCTTCTTAAAGAATACCTTATAACATTTCATATAATATCAGTTTGATGTTGATGAACTTCTTTAGCTTGTTTTTATCTGTGAAGTTCTTTATCTACCCTTCAATTCTGAATGATAACTTTTCTGGATAGAGTAATCTTGGTTGTAGGTTCTTGCTATTCATCACTTTGAATATTTCTTGCCACTCCCATCTGGCCTGCATAGTTTCTGTTGAGAAATCAGCTAACAGTCATATGGGTGCTCCCTTATAGGTAACTAAGTGTTTTTCTCTTGCTGCTTTTAATATTCTCTCTTTGTCTTTTGTTCTTGGCATTTTAATTATGATGTATCTTGGTGT
The DNA here is from genome assembly GCA_004026805.1 of Lasiurus borealis. NCBI lineage: Eukaryota > Metazoa > Chordata > Mammalia > Chiroptera > Vespertilionidae > Lasiurus > Lasiurus borealis. The sequence goes on along the minus strand of PVJN01011108.1, from coordinate 17,609 downwards.
GGTACTCTTTGGATTGCTTTTGTTTGGAGTTCTGTGTGATTCCTGGACTTGTAAGTGTATTTCTTTCACCAGGTGGGGGAAGTTTTCTGTCATTATTTTTTTCAAATAGGTTTTCAGTATCTTGCTATATCTCTTCTTCTGGAACCTCCATAATTCAGATGTTATTACACTTGAAGTTGTCCCAGAGGCTTCTTATAATATCTTCATATTTTTGGATTCTTTTTTCTTTTCCTGTTGAGTGTTTTTAGCTTCTTTGTATTTCAAATCTTTGACTTGATTCTTGCAATCCTCTAGTCTGCTGTTAGATCTATGTATAATATTTTTTATTTCAGTCAGTGTATGTTTAATTTCTAGTTTGTCCTTTTTCATATCCTCAAAGGTCTCACTAAATTTACTGGACTTTTCTAGAAAATTCTTTAAGAACCTTATAACCGTGGTTTTGAACTCTATATCTAGTAGTTTGCTTTCCTCCATTTCTTTTATTTGTGATCTGTTTCTTTGTCTGTGCATTTTGGCTACTTCCCTGAGTTGATAGAGTGGCTTTGTGTGCTAGATGTCCTATAGGGCCCAGTGGTTCAGCCTCCCCAGTTACCTGAGGTGGACACTCTTGGTGCACCCCTTTATGAGCTGAGTGCACAGTCCTGTTGTAGTTGAGCCTTGATTGTTGTTGGTATCACTGGGAGGAGTTGACCTCCAGACCAATTGGCTGTGAAGATCAGCTGTATCTATGCTGAGAGAACTTCTGTGCTAGAGACACCCTTATGAGACTAGACCTGCAAAAGCCTCTGTGCTTGGCTTGGGTGGGGCAGAGTTTCAGTGCGGAGCAGACAGCATTGGTTTCCCCTTAGCCCTGCCTAATAGGCCTCTGGGTCTCAGTGTCCCATGGTAATCGCTGCAAACACCTCTGAGAGAAAGCTGCCCTCTAGTTCCGCCCGCTGCCATCCCAGTTTCTTCCTGAATGAGTCTGGGATCTCCGAGTCTCACCTGGAACTGGAGTTCAGTGCAGTCTGGAGCTTTTGTCTCCCTCCACTTGAGAAAGCCAGCCATGTACTCAGTTGCCCACCCTCTCTGTGCAAGTCTCAGTACCTCTGTCTCCTACAGGTCCGCTGAGTCTCAGAGTGCTTTTCTCTTTCCTTCTAGTTGTAGAATTTCCATTCATCCAGCTTTCCTGTGGTTCTGGATGATGTCTGTTTTGTCTTTTAGTTGTAGTTTTGAAGTTGTTGTGTGAGGCAGCAGTTTAGATCTTTACCTATGCCGCCATTGGTTTTCCCTGGAAGGCATATTACATTTGCATCTTTTGATTCACTTTTGGTCTTGCCTAATTACATTCATAATAACCAGGACTGGAATATAAAGAATTCTACAACTATAAAAAGGTTGAATCCCCACATTCATTTCTTTTTTCCTCTAGTGCCATTCTCTACCAGGAAGCACAATGATGATGTTGATGTTCAACCCCTGGAGCAGGAGTTGAACATATATCTTCAAATTGTAGTTGCTGCTGTAAGAAGTGGCAACTTTAACTTAAGTCAGAAATATTCTTGGAATAACCTCTTTCCCAGTTGATCTTCCTCATTCCTTGACCTGCTTTATGTGTGGGAGGCTGGCAACAAGCTCTTTTCTGAGGATCATTTTTCCCCCAAAGGACTGAATATATATGTCAGTTCAGTATGACAGGGAAAAACCATAATATGTCTGAGACTTCGAAGTCACCTTAATAACATTTTTTCCAGTTCAGTTCAATGACCTCTAGGTGGTGGTAAAGATTCCAGCCAATTTTTCTGACCAGAATAAACAGCTAATCCTTAAATTGCTTTAAAGGATCTTAAAGAGTTAATTGACAGGACTCAAAAGAAGTTGACTTTTTTGGTGTGGTTTCAGTATCACCCTTGTCCCCCTGGATTCTCAATAAAAGGCGTATTGCACAAGTCAAGGAGCTCTGAAAGCCAAGCATGAGATTGAGAGCAAGGTGTAGAAAATGCTTGTTTTTATTTAGATCTCATTGGAAGATTTAGGGCAACATATTTTAAATCCAAGTTTTAATCAAGTGAAAACAAAACCCACATAATGTCCTGTTTTTAATTGAAAGATATTTGGTCATCAATGCCAACTAACTGGACATCAGTTTGATGAATAAAGGAAACAAGCTTACGTTAAATTTCTTTCAGAATATGCTTTAAAAATGTTAAGAGGGGGGAAAAACATGTTTAAGAAACATCTCTTAAGCTAAAAAATGTTTTGCACAGAACAAGTGACAGCAGTTCATAAAAACTGGTGTCCTAATTTGTTCTTCAACTTTAATTTAGGAATTTAGGAAAGGAGTACACATAAACCTTGCCTTTGGGAGCTCAGCTTGTCCATTTCCAGACATACACCTTGTGAAATTCTACAGATTATTTTTCGCTTTCTCTTCTTACTTTGATAGTGTGAGTAACTATACTCTGAACAGCATTTCTTAGTGTGTCTTAAGCTGACCACTCAGAAGGGCCTGGCCCAGGGCCTTTGATAAAGATTCTAGTTCACCTCAGGAATTGGGACAAGGAACACTCTACACTAACGATCAAGCCTTACCTGCTATTCTTATTTGTTGACTTAACTTGACTACAGCAACATGTATTCCTTCCAGCCACTTTCATTATAAAAAAGCAAATGCTGTAGTCAAACACATGCATAACAAGCTGTAACTGCTAAGAGAATGGCCAAGTTGAATAACTCATCCCGCAGATGTTTTTGAGCACCTATCATGTGCAAAATTCTCTGCTGGGATTGCCAGCCAGGCTGCTGCTTCCTGCTGATAGATATAACCATCTCTTCCTCCCAAACAATCTTCTGCCTCCATAATTTCAGTTCTCTAAATACATCTATTTGCTATTTGGGGGAATGGGAGAGGGGTCTATAACAATAATTTTCCAATTCCATATAGTTCTATTAGATGTAGTTTATTTTTCCATTTACCCCTTAATCTTGAATCCTGTGTGTTCAATTTAGTGTGTGTGTGTGTGTGTGTGTGTGGTGTGTGCGTGTGTGTGTGTGTGAGAGAGAGAGAGAAACTCTCAGAAAATGCCTTGCCCCTCTCTAACTCTGTATCCTTTAGGTAGATGCTTAGAACCTCTGACCCTTAAATTTTGTTGGAGACCAGGCACTACTAATATGATGAGCTGCGTTACAAGTTTTGAAGAAGAGAGGATTTAAGAAAACTAACATTCACTAACGTCCTCTAAGCACTTTCTCACACGCTGTCATTTGTTGCCACAGCAAAGTGGAGCATTGCAATAAAAAAAGCATGGACTTTAGGACAGGCAGACTAGAGTGGGCCTCCTGGTTAAGCTAACTCCTTACTTATTGACCTATTGGGCAAGTTACTTATGGATAGAAGATTCCTCAACTGAGAAACAATCCCTACAACAAGTCAATTTAAATTGGTGTATGAAGAACTGAGTACTTCAGAGGCACTAAATTTGTTCTAATTTCCTTTTTCTGATGCAGTAGAGAATATGTTATAGACTCAATATGTATTTTTTATAAAACCTACCCACAGCTTTAATGAGACTACAAAAACTAAATTGTATATTTCAACTGCTTCAGTAAAACTGGATTCCAATATATTTCTACTTTCATGGAAATAAATTTAGGTTAATTCCCATCCCCCATTATTGCCTGATGGGTACAACTTTATATATTCTCAGGATGAAATGACATTTTCAAGGATGTTTATCTGGGTCCCTTGAAAGAGAAAACTCATTTTTCCTAGAGAAAATCAGATACAGATATTCCATTTCAACCTGTAAGATTTTGATGTTGCCAGTTTTTATATAAAGGATTCATTTGGCTAAGAAAATTAGTTGAAACTTCAAACCTCTATCTGACATTGTCTTGAAAATGGCAACAATATGTCAACAGAGTTATTTTATCTTTCTCACTCATGTGTAATTTTAAAGATCTCCAAAAAGGTAGACATGGGGTATGAAATCAGAACTGGCATGGGGCAAATGGCCAGCAGAGAGGACATTTACTTTTGGGGGATTCACCTGACTCAACTTCTATGCTTTTCTCTCTGCTCTTCTATAGTCTAGTCCAGTGGTCGGCAAACTCATTAGTCAACAGAGCCAAATATCAACAGTACGATTATTGAAATTTCTTTTAAGAGCCAAAAACTGACTTCTGTGCATGGGCCATAAGTTTCAATCGCACTGTATGTGCACGCCCACACGTGGTATTTTGTGGAAGAGCCACACTCATGAGCCTCACTTTACCAACCACTGATCTAGTCCTTTTTTGTCATCCTCTATTTTTTTTTAATCCTCACTTGAGGATATTTTTTCCCAACAATTTTTAGAGAGAGTGGCAGAGAGGGAGGAGGGGAAGAGAGAGAGAAACATCAATGTGAGAGAGACACATTGTTTGGTTGCCTCTGGCATGTGCCCTTACCTGGGCTAGGGATTGAATCTGCAACCAAGGTACATGCCTTTGACTGGGAATTGAACCTGAAACTTTTGGGTCTGAGGGCTGGTGCTCTAACCACTGAGAAAACCAGTCAGGGCTTGGCATCCTCTATTTTAAAATCCCTATAAACCCAGGGAGTACCTATCCATTAGTGCTGTCTCCCCAATCTTTTCCCCTGACAAAATCTATTAATTATTTTATTTCAGCTCTTTTCTACTTGGAACAGCTATGTCAAACTAATTCATCTTATTGATTCAGAAACAGTTTACTGTACTACTCCTTGGGGGTAGAAGAAGGAAGGAAATTTGAGATCTAATATAATTGATGTAAGTTGGTTATGCTATCTCATTTTTATCTGACAACAGCTATGAGAGGCATCTATTTTAATTTCCTTATTTACAGATGAGAAACTTGATTCTTTGAGAAGTAAAGTGGCCCAAATGGCAGGGTTAGAATTTGATTCCAGGTTTTTAAGATTCCAGAGCATGTACACTCTTCACCTCTGCACTCTCTGAGTGGTTTGTATTTTACCTAGAATCCAGTTCTTGATCACAAAGGTCATAGAACCCTCAGCTGGATAGGAATCACCCTCTTCAGAGAGCCCACTCCCCTGAGCTAGCCAGATCTTAGTAGAAACCCTTTCTTTTCATTTATTCTAATTCAAGAAATGCCCCTCCCCCCATTTTTTTTTTTTTTTTGAAGAAGTAACACAATGAAAAAATCCTTGGCCTGCTATTTTTTTCTATGAACAAGAATATTTAATGCAAGTGCAATCCAGTAGGGAGAGAGAGTGGACACCCTCGGTGTTGAGCAAGATGATGAGGAAGAACAAAGTTTCCTGTGGGGCAGCACAGAAGCTCCCAGACCAGGCCCCTTGGAGACTTGGGTAAGCCTGCTTCCAAGTGGGTAAAGCAGAGGCTCTGCAAAGTGCCCTGGAAAAGCTCATCTTCCAGCTGTTTCTTCAGGCTCTCAGTCGACAGAACTTGCTTCAGAAGGAAGAAACAAATAACTCCCTAGAGTTCAGAAAACTGAACCGATTGTATGTCCCTAATGGGATAGGAAACCTAGGGTGTTTAAACAGCAGTCCTGTTTTGTTTTGTGTTAAGGGAATGAACTGTCCTAATTTTTTGAGGTCAGTGTTCTGTCAGGTGATTGCTGGAAAGTGTGGATCTGAACCAAATTACCAATTGGGAAATCGCTCAGCATTTTCTTCTAAACAAGCTAGTAGATTACTTTATAATGAAACCATTTGTGGATGGAGGGGCCAGGTGAGACAGGAAGGAAAAAGAAGGGAGGGGCATGGAGTTTTGAAGGAGCTTGTGCCATTTTAAAATCAACACTGTAGGATGTTTGTGTTAAGATTTTGTGAAATGACTTATACCAACTCATAGGATAACATATTGAATATTTAAGCTTTTCTTTTGTTGTTGTTGTTGTTTTTCTTCTACTTCTCCTCCAACTTCTCCTTCTCCTTCTCCTCGTTCTTCTGGTTATTTAAATGCTGTTGTAAAGAAGAGTGCACTTTGTATAGACAAATGCTGCCTGTTCTGAAACTCGAGGCCTGGGTGTTTATAGTTAACACTCTGGAAAGTAAGTAGGCTTGTGTTCTGGAATTTATTGTTGTGCTTTCATCCCTCTAAACAAATTGGGGAATGACCTGCTGGACTGGCAGGATCTGTAGAAAGAAAGTGCAACACCAGAGACAGTCACCTTTCAAAAGAAGAGCACATTCAATCTAATATGTAGTCCTTGAGTTCCAGCTCAAGATCTTGAATTCATCTCATCCACGTCAAAAAAGAAAAAAAAAAAGTGGTTTATGTGTTTGTGTGATGGGGAGAATGGGGGGAGAGGGGGCGTGGCTGTTGAGGTAAAATGTTAAATGATATCAAGAGAATATATACAGCAATATCTAGACTATAGAAAAATTCCAGTTTGTCTAGATTATGAAGAAACCCACGTTTCTTTAAAAAAATAAGTTGACACTTGTGAGAGGAATACAAAGAGAGAACTTTAAAAATTAAAGAAACTTAAGAGACATGTCAACCAATTGCAATGTATAAATCTTCTCTTTTTTTTTTAAACATTTAAGGAACCATATTCTTTTTTTTATTTCAGAGAGGAAGGGAGAGAGATAGAAACATCAATAATGAGAGAGAATCATTGATTGGCTGCCTCCTGCACATCCCTCACTGGTTGGGTAGAGGTGCAGAGGATTGAGCCTGAAACCCAGGCATGTGCCTTTGGCCAGAATCGAACTTGGGACCTATAGTCTGCAGGCCGATGTTCTATCCACTGAGCCAAACCGGCTACAACTGGATCTTCTTTTGATTTAGATGAAAACAAAATATAAAAATAAATGAGTAGCCCTAGTCAGTTTGGCTCACAGTACAGAGAGTCCGGCCTGTGGACTCAATGCTCCCAGGTCGAATTCTGGTCAAGGGCACATGCCCAGGTTTCGGCTTGATCCCCAGTAGGGGTGTGCAAGAGACAGCCAATTGACGATTCTCTCGCATCATTGATGTTTCTATCTCTCTCTCTCTCTCCCTTCCTCTCTGATATCAATAAAAATAAATAAATGAGTAAATAATATGAAGAAATATTTATGAGGGAATGGGAAAATTTGAATACTGACTATTTCAACATACTAAGGAATTATTGTTGATCTGTTAGATGTGGTAACAGAATAGTGGTTTTGTTTTAATAAAGGGTCCTAATCTTTTAGAGATGGATATGGAAATATTTGTAAGTGAGGTTAAAGTCTTGGATTTGTTTGAGAATACAGTAGTGGGTGTGATATTCAGGGTGTAGACTAAAGTGTATGTCCAAAGAGATTGGCTTAAGGAGATAATTACTGAGGCTGAGGGTTCATTATACTATCCTCTCTACTTTTGTATACATTTGAAATAGTATATATTAAAATGTTAAAGGGAAAAGGCCATTAAATCATGCTGTGACCTGTTGAATGCCAGAGCTACCCTCTCTAAAAGCTTGACAGCATTTGGCAAGTACACATCCCCAAAAGACTGAGAGAATGTACCCCTTTTAAAATCATTTTTGTTATTCACACAAACTCACTGTCTTGCACCAGAATCAAACCACAAATGATGCGGGGTTTTTTGTATGTGTTTTTTTTTAATGCAACTTATAGAAAATATGTGAGGAAGTTACTGAACAGAATCTGAATGTAAATGAAAGGGAATTAAAACATGATAAGGACTTTCTATATAGCCAAGGTTAAGATGCCAAGTGAACTGAGATACACAGCCAGCAGGGGGTAGCATGCTATGCCCCAGGCCCCACAGCTGTGAGGCCAGCGTTTACGAGATCCACACCCCGGTGATGTTTGTGTCTTTTGATTTATGCACTTTGGTATATCACAAAACTATTCAGAACAGTTTTGCTTTCTGGTTGAAAAAATCAATTATTTTGCAATGGATTTTATTACAAATTTGTTGAGCAAGCTCCCCATCCTTAAATAGCTTTGAAAAAACACAGCAAAAATGCCCTTCATGTCTTTCAAATGTATCTAAGGAATTGGTCCTGGTTCCTCTTTATAGAGGGACATTTTGAGGAAGATTCTGTTACATCTTCTGGGTGGGGATTCCAAAGAGAGCGCTTTATCTCTATGTTGTACAAGCAGAATAGCAGGGCAATAAAGGCTAAGGCTCTTAGAAGGTCCCTACTTATAGACCAATGTTGATGATTGAACCAAAATGTTTTCTGGGGCAGACTGTGGAAAACAGGGGCCAATGACAAAAGGAATCTGAGTGTGTCTCGACCTGGAGCTACCATAGGCTGACCAGAAAGCAGCCTTCCACAGACCAGCTGAAGAAGCCTCATAGTAGTTTCTCTGTTAATTTGCTGGTGTGGCCCATCAAGTCCCAAAAATAAAAATAAAAAATAAAGAGGGAGAGACAGAAACAAAGAAAGAAAAAGGAAGGGAAAAGAAGGGAAGGGAAGGGAAAAGAAGGGAAGGGAAGGGAAGGGAAGCTAACCAGAAAATGCTGGGGAAAGAAAGTGTGTCCTGGACTCTCCATCTGCACCTTCTTTTTTTCCAAACAACTTCTCCATTTCACTTCACCTACCACTCTTCCTCAGCAAAACGAGCCTAAATATACTTCTAAATAAAAAGACAAACTTCTTGAGCTAACACCAGTGAGTAATTTGAAAAAACCAGTAGCGAATTCCAGAGTTTAATTCAAGAGGCTGCAGGCAGTTGGCTGGTCGGCCCCTCCCCTGACTCTGATTGGGGGGCCGGGGGGGGGGGGGATGGGCAGTCAGGGGTGGAGCTGACTGGGGTGAGGGGCCACGGGCAGTTGGAGATTATCAGGGCCATTACAATATCCTCTCTCTATATAAAAAGTAAGTGACTGGAACACCAACACGACCAAAACAACCAATTACTATGATGCCCACTGCAGCCAGCAAACCAGCTGATCCGGGGATGGG
>PVJN01011107.1:42830-55278 GCA_004026805.1 Lasiurus borealis | reverse complement strand
AGGAAACTGGGGCAGGGGTGTCGTGACCTCATTCCTTCCAAATCCACCGGGTGTGCCCTGCCGCTAGCAGACAAGTATCCACAAATACTATTCATAGCCTCTCCTCCAAAAAAAAAAAAAAACACAAAAAAAAACAAAAAACACTTCTCTTCATTTCCAGAGGAGCCATTTTCGGTTTCTAAAGGAACCCTTTTTCAGCTTCCTTGACATTTGCACCTTTTGATTCAAATGTAAATTTTAATAAACACCGGTATAAATATTGCAACAATTTTGCCCAGGAGTTATCTTGTAATTTGCGCTGCGAATGTATGTCTTTTGTAGTCCGTGGCATAAATCATTTTGTTCTGAGCATCGTTTAGCTCTTTGCTCTGCAGACTAATGGCTTGGGTTTCCTCGTTTAAAAATTTGACTTTCCCCGGCCCCCGACCGAGCCAGCCAGCCAGGCTCAGCCAACCAGCTGAAATGACTTCAGGACGGAAGAGCAGAAAAGAAGTGCGAAGACGGTACATTTTGTGCTGTTTGGCTACATTTCAGTCTACACACACACACACACACACACACACACTCCCGAGCCTCCAACTGTGGGCCTCACCCAGTACAGTGGTACCTCGAGATACGAGTTTAATTTGTTCCATAACTTTGAGGCGTGGGAAACTATGAGACACTGGAGTTGCGGTAAACTGGTGGGTCGTGTACAGCCGGCTGATCCGATTCGTGCGATGACTCCTATCTCAAATGTTGCTCGTATTTCAAAGCAAAAATCGCTCCCTCAACAGCTCGTATCTCAAAAATCTCGTATGTTAGGACGCTCGTATCTCAAGGTACCACTATATTAGCCACAAAAATACTCTTTCTTACCATCTCCTTCACTGGTGTTCATGCCCAACACCCCCGTCCCCCAAACCATGGGCCCCAGGGCTTATAAAAGGGCCTTGCAGTGGAGTGTGATCTTTTAGTCCAGTGGTTCTCAACCTTCCTAAGGCCGAGCCCCTTGCATACAGTTCCTCATGTGGTGACCCCCAACCATGAAATTTTGCTACTGTCATGCATCGTGATGTAAATATCTGCATTTTCCGATGGTCTTAGGCGACCCCTGTGAAAGGGTCATTCGACCCCAAAAGGGTCTCCACCCACAGGTTGAGAACCGCTGTTTTAGCCTAACCAGCCCCCCGGAACTACTTGGGAGTCAGTCATCCTCTGAGCGTGAGTTTCCTCATCGTTGAGGGCCACAGCCCTGGTGCCGGGAGGGTTACGGCCCACGTGGGATGTCTCGCGATGCCAGGCACATGGGCCATGCGGGCAGGAACCCGTGCCCATTGGCGGCTGTGGATGGGAATCACTGGGGAAGAAGGCTCGGCGCCGTTCACCTGCTCTCCCCGGAAATGGAAGTCACCGAGCTGGGAGCCTCCACTCTCGCCACCGCCAGGCCGCGCTGAGCGCGCTCCGGGGACACTTGTGCGCAGGAAATGAACTCCTTCAGCCCAAGCTCTGCTCTTCCTCACCCCCCAGGGAGATAACCTCGCAGCCCAGTCCTTCAGGGGAACAAAGAGGGCCTGTTCCCCAGCCCCACCCCCACCCCCTGGAGCCAGGCTGGTCCTATAGATAGATGGGAGGCCACGGTGTCAGGCGGTGACCCCAGATGTGGGAAGGAGAAAGGGGGGGAAGAAGGACTGGAGATGAGCCCCTCGGTCCAGTCTCTTCCACCAGGAACAGAACATCACGGATGCCTGCCCGCCGCCCGCATCCCCGCTGAGAGATGTGCACCCCAGAGACGTTTAATGCACGGAGCCCTCCAGAGACGGGGGCCGCAGAAAGACTGGATTATTTATCGGTATTAATAAGTGATGGCAATCAGGCCGGGGGATGCCTCAAGGCTGCTGATTAAAAACTTTCTGGAACCTGCCTCGTCCGTCTGGCCGGTGTTTACCTCTATTAGAAATGATTTAACGCCGCCGGCCGAGCCCCTCTCCCGCTCCCGGGTTCATCATCCGCCGCGCCAGAGCCACGCGGGTTAAGTAAGTTGGCGCTCCTTTATTTATCTCTGGCTTTGCTTTACGAGCGGACCCGGACGGCCGTCTGATCGCCCCTTCCGTCCGCTGAGAGTAATTTACTATGTCGATCCACGGTCCATCACGATGGTCGGGAAGGCTCTCCCTGTGATTACCCTCCCACACGTAGGCCCCGGCATTAAAGAGAGGCCACCCCGAGAGAGTGTGCCCCGCTTCCGCAAGATGGGAGGAAGCAAAGCTACCGGGTCTCAGACAACGTCATCACGCACGCTCTCCCTAGTCACTAGGGCCTAGTGCTTGCTTTTCTCGGGTAAATTATAGACGAGGGGAGTTTGGTTTCTTGAAAAGGCAGTCACTTAACTCCCATTTAAGAGCTCTCACCTGGGGAGACAGCGGTCTTGGGGGTCCTCAAGAGCTAGAGAAAGAAAAGTCTCAAGTACAAGTGCGTGTAGAGTAAAGCACAGTCAAGTGTACGAGGACCCAACTAACCAGGGGCAGAGGGAGAGAGGGAGGGGAGAGGGGGGTGAATGCTGATTCCTGGACCAAGGTCAACTTCAAGATGGGCGAGGTGGCCCCTCCCCAAATGTCCAAGCCCAGCTGGTTCTTTCCATGGATCTGATGGGGACTAGAATGTTGTCTGTGGCTTTTGCATCCTGCCAATCCCTGTGAATGACGTGGACTCTTTCCGAAAGAGGGTCCCTCAGGTGCCTGCCCTCTCGGTGAATGCTGGCACTTCAGAGTAGATGCCCACGGACAAAGCCTAGGACAAAGCCATGGCAGGTGGGCTTCTCAGGAAGGGCAGGGTTATGTCCTTCTCTCCAGATACATTCCAGGGCCATGTCACCACATGGTGGTGGCCACTGGACCCCGTAACCTAAGACTGGGTCCCAACTCCTCGCGGGGTGGAAACCTAGCGGCCTGCGTTCTCATCCGATAAGCGGGGAGAGTTGAGATAGACTTTGTCCTACCACTGGGCTATCGTGAAGGTCAAGGCAGGTAATTTAATCAGCATAGAGCCCAGGGACTGAGGAGTCTGCCACTAGGTTCAGACCCCGGACTAGCTATTTCTTTCTTTCTTTTTTAATATATTTTATTGACTTTTTACAGAGAAGAAGGGAAAGAGATAGAGAGTTAGAAACATCTATCAGCTGCCTCCTGCACACACACACACACACACACACACACACACACACAATGGGGATGTGCCCACAACCAAGGTACGTGTCCTTGACCGGAATCGATTCTGGGACCTTTCAGTCCACAGGCCAACGCTCTAACAACTGAGCCAAACCGGTTTCGTCCTGGGCTAGCTATTTCACCCTCTTGATCCCCATTCCTTCACTTACAAAATGGGGAAAACAAAGCTCACCTTTCCAAATGCACAACGACAACCAAGGTCACACGTGTAACGCTCTCAGTGAGCACATGACAGCTGCTTGGTGGTACAGATACAGTCGGTGAAAGTTACTGCTCTTATACTCAGAAGCAATAGAACAGGGTAGCAAAGAGCTCAGGTCGGGGTTGGGCCCGGGTCTGGCTCGTAGGCAAATGACTGAGCCACCCCAAACCTCGCTTTTCTCATCAGGAACAGGGAGCTAATGACCATAGATAAAGTCTGTGTTACCTCATACAGCGCCATGGAGACTCAACGAGGTAGTACGGAGAGGAGCACACAGTAGGACTCCGAAAGACATCTGTGAATGGCAGCGTTACAAGTCAACTTTGATTGGTTGCCTGCTACATGGAAAATCTTCAAGACTTTCTACAGGGCTGCAAAAATTATCACCGGAGGAAATCCTGAAATCAAATGATTGTTTTCATTTCTGCTTCTCATCGTGTAGCTCTGAGCTATTGAGCAACTCTTAAGCAACTCGCCCTACGGATGAATTATTCTTCATCTCTGCCATCAGCGGTCCAATGACATCCTCTCTTCAGTTCTCCGTGGTCTAAGGGGGTGTGATTAGAAGGTTCCAGAAACCCGGGGCCCAGGCTTGATTTTCGGCACCCCTCACCCCTCTGACGTTGCCTGCCATGATTTCTCAAGGTCGCCCCCCAGGTTTTGATCCGGTTTCAAGCCATGGTCCCCTGAAAGCCTAAAGCTCAAAAGAGGTGGGGTCCCCTCGGGGCCCCGGAATTGAAAACCTCTACTTCATGCAGTTGGTTTCCATGAAGGATTAGTCTTGGCAAGGGGTTCTGCTACTTCATTACATACATGAGGTAAAGTTTGGACACAGCGAACCACTTCCAGGAGCCCTTCCTGTCCAGGTGCAGGCCTGTGCGCGCTGGAGCCCGGCCAGCGAGCGTCCACGCTCCTCCGGAGTCCCCGCTGGTCTCGATGGCACCACCCGGGGCCGTGATTAGCCTCCTCTGTCTCCGAAACCAGACGCTCCGGCAGCTGTGGCCACCGAGGCCCTCTGGCTGCCCTGTTCTTATTCTCTTTGTTGTTGTCGTTGTTGTCTATCTCTCCTTTAATTTTTTAATTGTTTAAAGTATTACAAATAGTAATACGTGTCTCCTTCCCCCCCCCCCCGTATTGATCTCCTCCCGGCCTCCCCTAACCCCCAGTACATGCCCTCACCTCCCGCCCTTGCCCCCCAGTGTCTTGTATCCATTGGTGATGCTTATATACATGCAGAAAAGTCCTTTGGTTGATCCTTACAGCCCCTCCCTTCCCCCAACCTCCCCTGCCTTCCCGCTGTAGTGTGACAGTCTATTCTTATTCTCTTGTTTTATTTTTTATTCCTCACCCAAGAATATTTTTCCATTGATTTTTTATAGAGAGTAGAAGGGAGAGAGAAATATTGATGTGAAAGAAACACATCAAATGGTTGCCTCCTGCACGTGCCCTGAGCAAGGGCCCTGGCCAGGGAGGAGGAGCCTGCAACCGAGGTTCATGCTCTGGACCAGAATTGAACTCAGGACCCTTCAGGTCCACAGGCCAACGCTTAATCCACTGAGCCAAACCGGCTAGGGCAGCGGTTCTCAACCTGTGGGTCTCGCCCCCTTTGGGGGTCAAATAACACTTTCACAGGGGTCGCCTAAGACCATTGGAAAACACAGATATGATTCATAACAGTTGCAAATTTACAGTTATGAAGTAGCAAAGAAAATCATTTTATGGTTGGGGGTCACCACCACATGAGGAGCTGTCTTAAAGGGTCGCAGCATTAGGAAGGTTGAGAACCAGTGGGCTAGGGCCTGAGTCCCCATTCTTAAAGGAGGTGGGACTTGGATCTCTCCATCCTTTTTCTTCTCTGTCTCATTTGGGACCCAGGCCGGGGAAAGCTCTATTATTGTCCCTGCTCCTGGCCTCTCCTCCCCTCTCATCATGTTAGACATGAAGACCACAACTCTGCCTATCACTGTCTTACCTCTGATGGCACGTGGCCTTCATTAGATGTCTTTTGTTGTTTAAGAAAGAAAGAAAGAAAGAAAGAAAGAAAGAAAGAAAGAAAGAAAGAAAGAAAGAAAGAAAGAAAGAAAAAAATTATGTTAAGCCCTGAAGTATCTTCCCACTGCATTTCCCAGGGAATGTGCCATCAACATCAATCTCTGGGCTGGTGCTTAGAACCACCAGCCCACACTGATTCGGGGGCAGTGCCAGGGCCGGAGCTGGTGAGTCCCTGCCATTTTTATGACATTGCATCCCCAGTCTATCTCATTTGCCGCACAGAGGGATGAAGCCCTTAACTACTGAAAGAACATAAAAAAATAGATTTAGGAATAATACTTTTTATGATTGCATTCTGTATCCTATGAAAGTTATGTTCAATTCTGCAGTACTTTATGGAGCTGATAAAGGAGAACAGGCTGGCTTTCCAGCGAACAGTGTATTTTATATCCATTTAAAATGTTTTCTCTTCAACTGAATTACTTTTCGAGTAATTATAATAAGACTAATCTGGACTTAATGAATTCGTGTACGAATACTTTAGACGGCATTATTGAAACCGCTCTGATATGAAACTATATTAAACTCGGTCCCTTCCGCAGCCAGTGTGTTCCTTTCAAAATAACGGCGTACGTGACTTACTCTGAATCCCTTTCAGTCAGCTTGCCGAGAAGTCATAAGGAGCCACATTAATAGCGCCACCAACAGAAGAGGGTGACAAATAACTTTGTTCTAATTTCCCTAAACTTACGTAACTGGGTTTTCATTAGGAGCCACAGAGAGTGTTTTTATGAAGCATCCGTCCGTCCACATATGGAAAGGGCCGAAGAGTAGGTCCACCTTCCAGAAGAAATCAGTTATGGCTCTGATCAGTTATACCGCTGATCAATTATGGGTTGATCAGTTATAGCTCTGATCAGTTATGGCTCTCATCGGTTATGGGTCTGATCAGTTATGGCTCTGATCAATTATAGGCCTGATCAGTTATAGTTCTCATCGGTCATGGGTCTGATCAGTTATGATCTGATCAATTATAGGCCTGATCAGTTATGGCTCTCATCGGTTATGGGTCTGATCAATTATAGGCCTGATCAGTTATAGTTCTCATCGGTCATGGGTCTGATCAGTTATGAATCTGATCAATTATAGGCCTGATCAGTTATGGCTCTCATCGGTCATGGGTCTGATCAGTTATGGATCTGATCAATTATAGGCCTGATCAGTTATAGCTCTTATCAATTATAGCTCTCATTGGTTATGAGTCTGATCAGTTATGGGTCTTATCAATACGGCTCTGGTCAGTATGGCTCTGATCAATTATAGCCCTGATTAGCAAGGACATAAAACCACTGAAGGTAAAACACTAAAAATGATGGGTGGATACTGGGCATTCTTTGCTACAAAGTCTCCAAACCCAGCAGTCTGAACCTCTGGATCCGAGTTGGCACCTAGAGGCAAAGCCATCATCTTCTCCGGCATCCAGCCCTCCATCAGAAAGCTGATTTGTGCTAGGTGATCTCCGAGGTCCCTTCCAGTTCTAAAACATGATGGTTTCAAGTTCAAAATTACACACATTATATCAGATGGGCTGTTATTGCACAGAGCTTATTTGTCATCTTATCCACACTAAATTACAGTCACCGAAAGAGAAAAAAAAATCTCATTCCCTGCATTTCACACACATCCATAAACACATTCATAATACGGCTGGTGATTTCAGATTTATCTCGAGACATTATCTCGGTGGTAAAATATTTTCCCCATTACAGATAAATTACAAACCAGCTGAAAACCTCTAAGGTTACAGGGCCTCCTTGAATCGATTTCTATTTGCACCCCCACCCCTACCCACCCAGCCTGCGCTTCCTGAAAGATGTTCTGTCATCCCCATGTCTAAGTCAACCGGTGACTTTCGTCGCGTATCCATCCCTCAGGCCGGTCTCCGCGATCCAGGTTTTAACAGGACTAGCCCACGTCCCCACCTTCAAACCAGGTGTTTACAAATGTCCAGCAGCATAAATCTCTCCCTTTGCCAGGTGATCGTTACCAGGATGGACAACTTCAAAGTACACAGAAGACAATGCCATCATCATTATCCTGACGGCTTGGCACAAATTACCATCAGGAGAGCTTCCAGGAGCCAGAGACAATTAAAGTCTGCGTTCGGAGAAGCTGCCCCCACATCAAGCACCGCTGATTAGGATGATTTGCAAGGAAATATGTTCCAGCAAATTGGCCCAGGTCTTCAAGGAGAAGTTTTGGCCCCGGGATGCGCTCTGGCCGGGCCCGTTTCGGGAAGTACGGGTTCTGGCCAGGCTCTGCCTTACATCCCCGGGAAAATCGAGGATAAAGCATTGTAGTCCCTTCCGGTTCTAAAAGCCCCATAACGAATTTTTTCGCTAGGACGCTCTGCTATGTGCTCCCAGGGTACCTATGCCAGGATCTGCACCCCCTACCCAGCAGGCCCCCATCGGGGGGCGGGGATGTGGGGAGGAGGAGAGAGATGGGAGAAAACATCTCGAGCAATGCAGCGTTCATTCTCTCCGAGTCCTATCTGTTCCTTTGAAGGCAGGATCCATGTTTATCCAATGAACAAACATCAATCCGCACAAGTACTGCCCACGCTCTGTCACGGAGGTGCTGGTATCTTTCAGAGGTCGCTGGGAGCAGAAAGTTCAATGTGAACTACAGGCTCTGGCACGAAGGTTTCAGGGCACAGGTCTTTCTTGAGGGAGGCAGCCCGTTTATTAAAGTCACCCACTCGGCAGCTCAGTACGGTTCCTCTCTCTCCATCATCTCATGTGCACACTGGACCGGGCTCCTGTGCATCAAAGCCAGGCATCTGGAGGGGCAGAGGACCGCGAGGGCTGAGGATACTTTCCCAACAGCCACTGCGGCTGCACATTTCCATCTTTGGGAAGAAGAGGCAGCCAGCAGCCAATCTGGGTACCGCCGGTCATACTTAACTGAGTGCCTTTTCAAAAAGGAAGGGGAAGTTCATCCCACAGTTTAAGATTCTTTTTTTTTTTTTAATATATTTTGTTGATTTTTTTACAGAGAGAAAGGGAGAGGGATAGAGAGTTAGGAACATTGATAAGAGAGAGAAACATCCATCAGCCGCCTCCTGCACACCCCCTGCTGGGATATGCCCACAACCAAGGTACATGCCCTTGATGGGAATCGAACCCAGGACCCTTCAGTCCGCAGGCTGACGCTCTATCCACGGAGTCACACCGGTTTCGGCGTTTAAGATTCTTTGAAACCCCCACGACATTCAGTGGCTCAACACGGTCAGGAAATGTAGTTGTCAGTTTCCTGAAGGGTCTGTATGGCTGCTTTGCCCTGAACTGAAGGATGCCAGCATCTCACAGAGCTGAAGATATCTGAAGCATGAGATAGATAGATAGATAGATAGATTGATAGATAGATAGATAGATAGATAGATAGATAGATAGATAGATAGATTTCCAAGCATCGTGCATATTCTTCTTCAAGTCCAGAGAGCTGGGTTCTAATTCTACCTCTGCCCTACCTGGCGATGGCTGATGGGTAATGCTCTCTTGGGGAGCCCTCACGACAGCGAAGGCCTGCCTTAATGAATTCTCCAAGGAAACAGTAAGTTAGGGGATGTGCCCACACTTTGAAAAATAAAAAGCAGACATTTCTGATACTTTTGTTAGTGTCCGCTGGAGCCGATACAAAGGAATGAGCAATGAATGGGCTCAAAGGACGCTGAAATCCAGACCCTGGGGTCCAAGAGCTTGTAATAGAAATGAGAGCCAGACACACTCAAGGAAAAGGCGCCAAATTCTACCTGGAAATGGGACAGGCCAGTGAGGAAGAGGGACATTTTGAGGAGGGAGTTCTGGGCAGTCTTCACGGACTAGATGCAACCTGAGCTGGATCGTGAAGGGCAGTCCTAACCAAAGCTGGCATTTATGGGGCTCTCATTTCTTAGGACTTCACTTAAAATTCTATACATGTAGAAGCCAAGTGACCGGAACAACCAGAACGACCAGTCACTATGATGCGTACTGCAGCCAGTCAACGGGCCGGATGGGGCAGGGCCAGCCGGCCAATCTCCCTCAGTCCCTATGGGGCTGGGGCAGCCGGACTCCAACTGTGCACGGATCATGCACCGGGCCTCTAGTAGTATGATACATTCTCATCTCCATTTTCCCAGTAAGTTCATTTGCCAAAGACCCCACAGGCAATCGGACTGAAGGGCACACCCCATCACCACTGCACGGTGGGACTCAACATGTGGAGAAGAGGGACAACGGAGCATCAGCACAGGAGAGTGAGAAGAAATGGGCTCATGGGAAATGGGAGAAACCCTAAACAGATGGCGGTATATGCCACACAGACTGAAGGACTCAATATTGTTAAGATATTGTTTCTCCCCAGATTAGTCTATCTATTCAATACCATCCCAAATAGCAAGTGCACCAGATTTTTTGGTAGGAAGTGACAAGCCAAGTCTAAAATGTTTAAGAAATATGAGAATCTAGAGTGGTCAAAGCTATCTTTTTAAAAATACATACATATATATATATATATATATATATATATATATATATATATATTATTGATTTTTTACAGAGAGGAAGGGAGAGGGATAGAAAGTCAGAAACATTGATGAGAGATATCGATCAGCCGCCTTCTGCACACCCCCCACTGGGGACTTGCCCACAACTAAGTACATGCCCTGGACAGGAATCGAACCTAGGACCCTTCAGTCTGAAGGCCGACGCCCTATCCACTGAGCTAAACCGGTTTCAGCAGTCAAAGCTATCTTGATAAAGCAGAGCAAAGTCGGAGGATTGATGCTACTCGACTTCAAGACATAAAATAAAGCCACAGGAAAATTAAGACGGTGTGTTGCTGACAGACAAGCAGGCGAGGGGAGCAGAAGAGAGAACCCAGAAATAGACCTGCAAATTTACAATCATTTGCTTTTTTTGACAAAGGAGCCAATGTAATCCAATAATGAAAAGCCAGTCTCTTCAACAAATGGTACTGGAACATCCATACAGACAAAAAAAAAAATTAAGACTTCTGCCTCAGACAATACATAAAAATTAATTCACAAGAAATCACAGGCCTATAGATTAATACTGAAACTATAATGTTTCTAGAAGAAAAAAAAAAACATGAGAAAATAAAACTCATTACTTAGGAGTAGGTAAAGATTTCTTAACTGTAGAATCCAGCTGGATGTTTACTATATAGTTCTCTCGACTTTCCTTATGCTTGAAATCTGTCATAATAAAATACTGGGAAAACGAGCACATGGAATTGGGTGTTAATAATATAGAGTAGACAAAGGGTACACATGATAATAAATGCTCTACTTGTAACGCACCACTGGGTTTTGGAAGTCTGTGCATTTTAGGACCTATTCCTGAATAAATTCCTTGCTCCTCTCCTTCTCTTAGTGTTACAGAGAACCGGAATAATCAAACCATGCTCGGAGAGTTTGGAGTTACATTTATTACACGCGGATCCAGAGGAAAATGTTTCTCAAATTCTGGGCCCCAACATGCAGAGATTTTCCCTATCTATATGTTTTTAACCTTCTTTGTCTCCCAATATGAGATGTTTCCCACCCCTTTGCAAGTTCTTAAAGAGCCCCTATGTGCTGAGGCCTTGAGACCTCAACCAAAGACCTGGCCTGGTGCCAGCACTGATCTTTTTGTCCAGGGGAGGTCTAATGGCCTCTCTGAAGTGGGAATAGTCTCATTTTCCTTATTATTTAAGCAAGCAAACATTTACAGAAGCCAAGAGCAAGGTTAAAACTTCAAACAGCAGTTTTTCTATAAGATGGACACTTCACCAGCACATCAAAGGTGATTTAACCATTTTGTCCATTTCCCTCTGGATCTAACAACCTACTATGCTCCGTATTACCCGGTGGGTAAATGAACAAGGGTCAAGGTCTTTGCAAAGTTTCACAAAGACAGTGATGTCTCTGTGGAAGAGAAGAAAAGGAACTAAATCAGGAATAGAGTTCGGACCATGGGTCTTAAAAGACTTAATCCCGTTAAAATGGAAATGCTCTCCAAACTGATACACACTTTCAACACAATCCTATCAAAAGTGTCGCCTTCTTTGGGGAAGTTAGCAAGCCGATCCTAAAATTCATGGGCAATCTCAAGATGTTCCGCATAGCCCTTGGAAAAGAACAAAGTTGAAGGACTCACACTTCCTAATTCCAAAACTTATTTCAAAGCTGCAGTTAATGAAGACAGTGAGGTATGGGTAGAAGGGACAGACAGATTGATCAAAGGACTAGAACTGACAGTCCAGAAATAAACCCTCAGAGTTAGAGTCGATTGAATTTTGATAAGTCAATTCAATAGGAAGAAAAAAAATAATATTTTCAACTAATGGTGCTGGGGCAACTGAATATCCACATGTAAAAGAATTAAAATGGACCCTTATCTCATACCACATACAAATTAATTCAAAATGGATCAAAGAGCTAGAACTAGAACACTCTCAGAAGATAACAAGATATAAATCTTGGTGACTTTCTAAGATTAGGCAACAGTTTCTTAAATATGACATCAAAAGCAGAAGCAATGAAAGGAAAATAGATGAACTGGACATAATCAAAATAAAATAAAAAAACACATTCATGCTTCAAAGGGAACCATCATGAAAGTGAAAATACAACCCCACAGAATTATATAAAATAATTGCCAATCATATGTCTGATAAGGCACTTGTACCTGGCCTGTATAAAGGACTGTGACGAGTCAAAAATGTGAAAGATATATATATACTCCGTGATGGTCCTGGAGATAATTATGCTAAGTGACATGCGCTGGTCAGAGAAAGATAAATTCCATTTGATCTCACTCATATGTGGAGTCTAATGAGCAAAATAAACTCATCAACGAAACAGAAACAGAGGCATGGATACACGGTACAGAAAGACACCTGTCAGAAGGGAGGGCGGTGGGGGGACTGGGTGAAAGAAGGTGAAGGGATTAGCCAAAAAAAAAAAAAAACACACACACACAAAAAAACAGTGTGACAGCCA
>PVJN01011107.1:0-32825 GCA_004026805.1 Lasiurus borealis | reverse complement strand
CTCTTTTTTTTTAAACATATTTTATTGATTTTTTACAGAGAAGAAAGGAGAGAGATAGAGAGCCAGAAACATCTATGAGAGAGACACTGATCAGCTGCCTCCTACACACCCCCTACTGGGGATGTGCCCACAACCAAGGCACACGCCCTTAACTGGAATCGAACCTGGGACCTTTCAGTCCGCAGGCTGACACTCTATCCACTGAACTAAACCGGTTTTGGCTCCAGTGAAACTCTTAAAGACCTTCTGGCTACGGGAACCCATTTATTTAATTCTCACCTGGCCAGGGCCAGACCGACTTTTAACGGGACAGCATCTTGGGATCCGGTGAAATGAAGGGAGGAGCGTCGCACGCAGACGCCAGCTGCAGCTGGTGCAGGGATGCGGGGCTAGAACCCTAGCTCAGAGCCAGCCAGCCTCTGCCGGGACACACAGAGCCAGGGACAGCTCCCCTTCCCCGGGGAAAGGGGCCCCAGCAGGAGGCTGCCGGCACCTCCTCGCACATAAAAGGAGAAAGGGCTCCGTGTTGCATATTTACAAAATGACCATGTAAGGACACGTGTAAGGAAAGCAGGCGGAATGAATATGGTTCCTGTCTCCGGGAGGCAGGTGATCTGAGGAAAACCAGGCCTGGAGGCGGAAAAAATGATGAAACACAGGCAACCGATGCAAATGCAGTCAGTCCCTCCCTCTCTACACATATGAAACAGGCGCCGTGTGTGTATCCCATGTGAGGGAGGCAGCAGCTGGGAGAGTGACAGAGCATTTATTGAGCCAAGAAGAACGGAAAGAGGAAAATAAAGGCCCGGTCCAGTCACCACGTCTGGAAGCTCCCGTCTTCCAAAACGTCAAGGTACAAGTTCATCTGTTTCCAGAATAAGTTATACCTCCTCCCTCTCCTGCCCCCCAGACCCAGCCCCACACGTGGGCTGGATCCTGTGATGGCCTGTCTTCTCCACCGCCCGGGAAAGTTAGTGTCCATGCAACTGTGTTTCAACGTGACACCCACAGCAAACAAAAATGTTCAGTGTAGCTGAAACCGGTTTGGCTCCGTGGATAGAGCATCGGTCTGCGAATGAAGGGTCCCAGGTACCATTCCAGTCAAGGGCATGTACCTTGGTTGCGGGCACATCTCCAGTGGGAGGGCGTGCAGGAGGCGGCTGATCGATATCTCTCTCTCATCGATGTGTCTAACTCTCTAACCCTGTCCCTTCCTCTCTGTAAAAAAATCAGTAAAATATATTTTTTAAAAAAAATGTTCAGTGAAGTCTCCCTCCCGCTTCTGTCCAAATTCCCACAGTCCCTCCACATGTAACCGTTATTCTTCGTGTCATGTGTATCCATCCGGAGTTTATGTTTGCATAAGCTTCATGTTTTATACAAAAGGTAGAGTATAATCCAAATTTGCTTTGACTCATCTTGGGAATCTATTCTTTTTTTTTTTTTTACAGCCGTAGAATATCTCGCTCTGGCTGCACCACAAAATATTGAACCGCACTGCTATGGATGGACACATCCCTTAGTACATTTTACAGATGAGAAAACGGAGGCTCAGAGAGGGTCGGTGAATTTCCCGAAGTCACACAGCTGGCAGAGGAAGGACTCCTGCTGGAGCTGATGACATTCAAGCCGAAGCTCTTACACAATTCCCTGCGTGTACTGCCTGGCACAGCACCTGATATGTAACAGATACTCAATCAGTATGTGTTGAATACAGTGGTACCTCGAGATACAAGTTTAATTCGTTCCGTAACCTTGAGGCGTGGGGGACTATGAGACGCTCGAGTCGCGGTAAACTGGTGAGTCGTGTGCAGCCGGCCGATCCGAGCGATTACTCCTATCTCAAATGTTGCTCGTATTTCAAAGCAAAAATCGCTCGCTCGACAGCTTGTATCTCAAAAGTCTCGTATGTTAGGGCACTCATATCTCGAGGTACCACTGCATTTTGTTCAGACAAAGCCTGGGTCCGGCCGAGCACTGTAACGCACCGCGTGCCTTGCACGGCTCAGGTTTCCCGTGATAGTCAAAATGCAGATCACGATGGAATCATTTCTTGACAGTTTTGTTTTATAATTATTATTATCACAGTGCAATTTTCGTGGGGCTCTGCCGGATATATATCAGAGGTGGAAATCTTTTCAAAGTAAATCATTATAAAACCCCTTTCCTTTAAACCGTGCTGGAAGTGCAGTGGCTAAAGGTCTTTCGGGAAAATAAATAATGGAAATTTCGTTATTGATCTCGTGAAGAGGCAGTGAATCTGATGAGTTATTGTTATTTTACCCACAGCAAATATTACGAGGTCCGAAATAATAACATTCAATTAAAGAAAGAAAGCCAGATAGGATGCAGGAGGAGAACGTGGCTTGACAACGAATTCCTTTCCCCTACTTCCTGAACGCTAGCTGAGCCTGCCGAACATTGAGAATGAGATTCCTCTTTAAAAGTCATCTCCCATGCCACCGCAATTACTAGGATGATATTTATCTTGCGAGAGACAAGTGTCATCTCCAACAAAAGGTTGCTGATTTTCATTAAAAGATAAGTTGGACTTGTTTTATTCTAATCGAACTAGAGGCCAGGTGCGCAAAATTCGTGCATGTGGGAGGGGGGGTTTCCTCAGCCTGGCCTGCACCCTCTCCAATCTGGGACCCCCCAGGGGACGTTTGAAACCAGCAGTTGGGCATCCCTCTTGGAAGCTGGGACCGCTGGCTCCTAACTGCTCACCTGTCTGCCAGCCTGACTGCCCCTAACTGCCCTCCCCTGCCGGCCTGGTTGCCCCTAACCACGGCTACCTCAGCCCCTACTACCATGACTCTGTACAGAAGGACATCCAGATGGATGTCCGGAAGATGTCTGGTCTAATGAGTATACGTATTACCCTTTTATTCGTATAGATAAGAATAACAAAACCTGAAGCAAACAGTCAAGTCTTCTCGACTGTTACCAAATTTTCGCAGTTGAACTTGAGCAAAACTATAAACGCCGTTTTGAAAGTGTTGCCCCCGTTAGCACAGCCTCTCCTTACAGGAGCTGAGGGTCCCTGAGACTGAAAGGTCACAATGTCCCCCCCCTTCCCCCCAGAGCTTAGCTAGAACAAGGAAACCGGAGCCTTCCGAGGGAGACAGAGGACAGACGGCCAGGCAGGTGCTCGCCTGACTTCTCCGTGGTGGCTGGAAACAATGGAAGCCACTGCGTGTTTAAGTGCCGGGTCTGGTTTGCGGAGCCGTCGAGAGCTCCATGGACTTCTGAGTGCTAGGAACCAGCTGCCACAACCTCCCGTCTCCCGGACAAAGCGCCCACTGTTCTGCCGGGCTGACCCCAAACACCCGCCGCACTCCCGTGGCTGAGAGCTACTGCTCGCAGCCCCGTTCTCGCTGGATGGTGAGGCTCCCCAACCCCCGGCTCACTTACTCCACGTCCCCCTGCACCCTCCTTCCTGGGCTCAGAAAACACACAGCCACCATCCCCCCCAAAAGCAGCGAGAATGACCACTGAAACCTCCACACCCAACGGCTATTTTCCTTCTCATAAAGAGTAACAAAACCCCCTTTACAAAGAGCCAGCTCTGAGAGGCGGCTTTCATCATCAAGGACCGCAGTCGGCAAACTGCGGCTCGCGAGCCACATGCGGCTCTTTGGCCCCTGGAGTGTGGCTCTTTCACAAAATACCAGGCCTGGGCGAGTCTATTTTGAAGAAGTGGCGTTAGAACAGCAGTTCTCAACCTCTGGGTCGAGACCCCTTTGGGGGTCGAACGACCCTTTCACAGGGGTCACCTAAGACCATCAGAAAATGCAGATATTTACATCACGATGCATAACAGTAGCAACATTTCATGGTTGGGGGTCACTACCCCATGAGGAACTGTATGCAAGGGTCGCGGCCTTAGGAAGGTTGAGAACCACTGCGTTAGAGGAAGTTTAAGTTTAAAAAATTTGGCTCTCACTCAACCACAGAGCCACGCAGGCTGAGCTCACCTGCTTTTCTGACCCCTTCGCCCCCAAGCTGCTGGCTGGAGGAGAGCGACGAGGGATGCATTCCTTCAACCTGGCATCTCCCACAAATGTCTGCTGACCAAATCAAAGACGAAGGAAGAGATGGGCGAAAAACAGCCAGCAGACAGAGTCCTCCCTCTATGCCAGGAATGATACTGAGCATTTAATACTCTGGAACACCCGTAAATTAAGATCACCCCATTTTACAGATGATGAAACTGGGGCTTAAAGAGGTTAAGACTCCCCATCGAAGACTTGGGGAGTTGAGATCTGACACCAAACCCTCTCTTACCAGGCCTTCCACTCTCAATTGCTGCGATGAAGCCCTTCACAGATTAATAAAACGACTCTCAATCTTCACAAGCCAGTCCTTACCCAGATGCACCGACTCGCACATCATGGGCAAACCTACTTCCACATCACGCGTAATTTACGATTTCGTAACACACTGCATTCCTAAAACATGGGTGTTTCTTTGCAAAAACAATCCTCTTAGGAGAGCGCCGAGACTGGTTTGGCTCAGTGGATAGAGCATCGGCTTGCGGACCGATAGGTTCCGGGTTTGATTCTGGTTGGGGGCATGTACCTTGCTTGCAGGCACATCTCCACTGTGGGGCATGCAGGAGGCGGCTGATCGATGTCTCTCTCTCATCGATGTTTCTGACTTTCTATCTCTATCCCTTCCTCTCTGTGAAAAATCAATAAAATATATTTTTAAAAAAAGAGAGAGAGAGAGAGAGAGAGAGAGAGCGAAGCCACGGCAGGCCTCCTGCCAGAAGAACTTCCAGAACGTTCAACCCCCAACGTCAGGGGGAATCATACCGATTCCCACGTCTCCAAGAACCTGTCAGCGCGCGGTTCACGGTCCCCGTGCTTCCAGCCAACGCGCATGGAGCGTTTCAAACCGCCTGGAAGAGAGCGAGGAACCAGAGAGGCCTCGAGAACCCTGGCTGTCAGAACGCATCTCCACCCGCCATGGCCGTGTCTCCGTTCCTGGGGAGCCGCCACGGGGAGGCCGAAATGCAGGGCCTCGGGGGTCCCCGGAGCCGCCCGGCTGAGGGTGGGCATTGTGTCCCGGCCCCAGGGCGGCGGGCGGGCTCAGCTGGCGGAGCAGCAGCTCAGTGGGCATGGGCGCGCGGTGCCACGCGGTGCAGATGAGCTCGGGATGCAATTAGCAGGCCTTGGCTGGGGCTCCTCTCTGGCAGCCAGCAGAGGCGCATCGGAAGCGGGTCCCATCTGGATCTGCTCAGAGGGGCAGACTGGATCTTTCTCTGACCCTGGGGGTCCTGGCCGCGCGACAGCGGTACCTCGAGATACGAGTTTAATTCGTTCCGTAGCCTTGAGGCATGGGAAACTATGAGACGCTCGAGTCGCGGTAAACTGGTGGGTCGTGTGCAGCCGGCCGATCCGCGCGACGACTCCTATCTCAAATGTTGCTCGTATTTCAAAGCAAAAATCGCTCGCTCGACGGCTCGTATCTCAAAAATCTCGAATGTTAGGGCACTCGTATCTCGAGGTACCGCTGTAATTTCTATCAAAATGTCCCCTCAACTAAAATATCCAGAAAACTGCCCTCAACGGTTTGGCGTGGTGGATAGAGCGTTGGCCTGTGGACTGAAGGGTCCCAGGTTCGATTCCGGTCAAGGGCATGTACCTTGGTTGCGGGCACGTCCCCAGCAGGGAGTGTGCAGGAGGCAGCTGATCGATGTTTCTCTCTCATTGATGTTTCTAGTTCTCTATCCCTCTCCCTTCCTCTCTGTAAAAATATCAATAAAATATATATTTTTTTTAAATATCCAGAAAACTGAAGCTGTAATCTGGGGGATTCTGGTTTGCTTGGCTTGCATTATCCAGATCATCCCTTCATCTCTCCCTTGTTCTTTTTTATTTTTTAATATATTTCTTCATTGACTTCAGAGAGGAAAGGAAAAGGAAAGAGAGAGATAGAAACATCAATGATGAGAGAGAATCATTGATTGGCTGCCTTCTGCACGCTCCCCAGTGGGGATGGAGCCCGCAACCCAGGCATATGCCCTTGGCTGGAATCAAACCCAGGACCCTTCAGTCCTCAAGCTGACGCTCTATCCAATGAGCCAAACTGGCTAGGGCTCTTCCCTGTTCCTATTTAGACACAGCCTAAAGCCATCCCTATGGACTAACGGCTGAAAGTGCATACGTGAACCCAAGTGTCTATGGCAACATGATGTGTGGATGTAAATCAACCCAAGCTGGAGTCAAGTCGGAAGCTGGTAACCCTGTTTTGACAATTTGACTCTAAACACAGATCATTCCTTTTAAACTCCAAAACTCCAACCCCGATCATAAATCACTTAAGTAGATAACGATAATTCATATACAATTAAAAAAAACAATCCATATATAATCAAACATGCCTTAAAACTGCCCTATTGTGATCCTTTCGCTATTTGAAGAGAGAAGGCATCCATGAAAACAGAGCTTTTGATAACAAAGAACCCTTTCAAAAATTGCCTCCTTCGCCCTTCAGAAATCACATTTACGTCAACTGTATTTTCTTAAATCAGGTAGACAAAAACCACCTCCCTTCTAAATATCACTTCTCACCTTGATTTTTGAATAATCTATTTTATTCAAAAAAAATGTCTATCATTTTACGTGACATTTAAAATCTTATTATTTTACCAGTATGCCCTTCAAATTTAACTGATTTCGAAACATATCCTCCGACTGCAGAATATATTCAAATATTTGTATCACAAAAGAAGAGCCGAGAATGTCACTAACTCAAATCCAGCCCCAAACCGTAAATGGGTTTTAATTAAAGATAACGTGATAAGCCCGCACGTTGAGAGAAATGAATCGGGGGAGGGTGCCATAAAAACAGTTATCTTTTGCAGAGAAATTAAAAATGGCAGAAAGAATCCAATAAAGCCGGAGAGGCCTGTTGAAATGTTTTGTTCGAATCCTTTACCAAAGCCCCCTGGTTAGTTAACACGTGGTGCTTCTCAGTTCTGGTCCGTACAGGACACTCACGCCCAAGAAAGGAAGAAAAGCAAAACAAACAAACAAACAAAAAAAACACAGAGAAAATACTAAACGTAATGTAAAAAGAAAAGAAAAACACATGAAAGCAAGATAAACGTAGTCACGTGCCAACGGGGCAAAAATTTTCACCGTGGGCCACACGGGTAGAATCATCTGGAAGCTTTAAAAATATACCTGAGGGTGGACTCTAGGTTATAGACCTCGAGCTCCCAGGTGATTCCAATGTGCAGCCCAATTTGAGACAGGGACATGCCATGAGACTGTGACAGGGACACGAAGGAGCAGCTACCCTGGTCACAGGCCCTTGTCTAGGGCACCAGCAAAAACCTCACTGCAGGAGACCAGTAGCCAGTAAGGTCCAGACCTTGAAACGAGGCCCTGAGTGTCCTGACTCACTGCTCTCCGGACAAGACCCGAAAAAAGCTGAAATCCTGCCTAAACATGGCATCCCAAGGACATTCTTCACGTGGCGTGTGGGTCCCAAGGCAAGGAATTCACGCAAACGTGGACCCCAACCCACTCAAACCTGTGGGGTCCAGCCAAGCAAACATCGATTCTACAAGACCCCATCCTCCTAAATGTGGTTTCTGAAGCTTCTTAAAAAGGGGGCAGTTTTTGAAGGAGCTCTTTGTTACTGAAAACTCTGTTCTCGTGAAAACCTTCTCTCCTCCAATAATGAGGAGAAAAAAAAAAGTAGGGCAGTTTTAATGACACGTTTCATTGTGGATGGATTCATTTGATAATTAGACGTTATCATCTGCTTAAGTGACTTTTTATAGGGGGTGGAGTTGAAAAGGAATGATCTCTGGTTTTAATCAGGTTTTCAAAACAGGATCCCAAAATGTGGACTTATTATAGTTGAAATATTTAAACATGTAGCAACAAAATCCTGATAGGATTTTCAGGGGCAACAAGTGGGAGAATGAGATAGATGGATCTGAAAGGAGGCTTAAGAATATGTTCAGTAAGATAGAGAAACAAACAGAAACAAACAAAAAAAAAACACACCTTATTAAAAATATTTTAAACATGTATATAGGAATTCTAAAATGAAAATATAAAGCCGTGGAAATAAATAGCTCAACAGATGGGTTCAATGAAACACAAGGAGAGAAAATTAATGACTAGGAAAACAGACCAAAAGCCTTGACCCAGAGAATACCTCAGAGAAACAAAATACATGAATACCAACTCCTGAGACCTGCAGGACGGAGTAAGTGATCTGTCTTCTATTAAAAGTTCAAAAGGAGGATAAATGAGAGAAAAGAGGAGCATTAGAAGAGATCACCACTGAATTTTGAAGAA
Organism: Lasiurus borealis; assembly: GCA_004026805.1. Taxonomy (NCBI): domain Eukaryota; kingdom Metazoa; phylum Chordata; class Mammalia; order Chiroptera; family Vespertilionidae; genus Lasiurus; species Lasiurus borealis. The sequence continues at coordinate 24,501 of PVJN01011107.1, read as the reverse complement.
CTAAACAAAGACATGATTTTTCAGATAGAAAAAAAATGAATCATACCTAGCACCAAACAGAAGTTAAAAATAAATCACACCTAAATATCTGTGAAATAAGTGAATTAAAAACAACCCAAATCGTAAACTATTGAAAGTAGCTCCAAGAAATAATAATTAGACTGACAACAGACTTGACATCAGTAACAACAGATGCCAACTGACACTGAAATTATAGTATAGAAGCACTAAAAGAAAATAATTCCCAAACTAGAATATTATATCCAAGCAAACTATTTAAGGATGAAAACAAAGACATTTTCAACATTTAAAAAGATGCAGTGAACCACACATTTGGTAAAGGATTATATCCACGATATATAGAACTCTTAAAACTTAACAATAAAAAAATAAACAACCCGGTTTTTAAAATGAGTAAAAGATCTGAACAGACAATTCACCAAAGATGATACAAATAAGCATATGAAAAGATGTTAAACATCATATGCCATTAGGCAATTATAAATTAAAATAAAATAACTGTAATATACTACTATACAGACACCTTTGACTGGCTAAAATCCAAAAAGCTGACAGTACTAAATGCTGACAAAGGTGCAGAGCATTTGGGAACTTGCATGCATTGCTCATGAGAATGCAAAATAGTACAGCAGCTTTGGAAGACAGTTTGAGAATTTTTACAAAACTAAACCACAGACCTAAAACTATAGTCTGCCATCACACTCCTAGGTAGGTACCCAAATGAGTTGAAAATTTTTATTTACACCAAAAATCGAACACAAATATTTATAGCACCTTTATGCATAAGCTTCAAAAAGTAAAAGGAGCCGAAACCGGTTTGGCTCAGTGGATAGAGCATCGGTCTGCGGACTGAAGGGTTCCAGGTTTGATTACGGTCGGGGGCATGTACCTTGGTTGCGGGCACATCCCCAGTAGGGGGGCGTGCAGGAGGCAGCTGATCGATGTCTCTCTCTCATCGATGTTTCTAACTCTCTATCCCTCTCCCTTCCTCTCTGTGAAAAATCAATAAAATATATTAAAAAAAAAAAAGTAAAAGCAACTTGAGCTAAAAGGAAGATGTCTGTAGGTGAGTGGATAAATGAAGTGTAGTACACATCAAGACAACGGAATACCATTTAGTGAAAAAAAAAAAAAGAAATGAACTTCCAAGTCACAAAAAGACACGGAGGAGTCCTAAGTTCAATTACGGAGTGAAAGAAGCTGATCTGAAGGCTTATATGATTCCAACCAGATGACATTCTGGAAAAGACAAAACCAGGAAGGCAGTGAAAAGACCTGCGGCTGCCCATGGCTCAAGGGATGGGGGGCGAGGAACAGGTGGAGACCAGGGGAGTGTCAGAGAGGTGAAGCCATTCTGTAAGATGCTGTAACAGTGGATACATGATGTCATCGTTATCCCCCACAGAGCTATCTATAATCATAAAAGCATAATATGCTAATTAGACTGGGCGTCCTTCCGGACAAAGCCGGGGTCCCGGGTGCCAGAGGGAAGGCCAGGTCTCGGGTGCCAGCAGCCGGGGGAAGGAAGGTCTACTCTTGCACAGATTTCATGCACCGGGTCTCTCGTCTAACATACAGAAAGATCAGACCAGTACGGTTACACATGGGCTGTACTTAATAATAATAATGTATCAGTATCAGCTCATTAATTGTATGCACCACCCTGACACAGGATGTGAAATTGGGAGAAACTGGAGGAAGAAGGCATCTGGAAACTTTCTGTACTATCTGTCCCATTTTTCTGTAAATCCAAAACTGTTCTGAAAGTACAGCCCATGGATTAGAAAGAGAAAAATGAAAACAGACAGTAATAACTTGGTAAAGACGCTTGAGAAAAATCACTATGAAAAGATCTGCATCAGCAAAAAGGACACAGGACCCAGAGGGTTAGCAAAGAAAATCGGGTTAAATAGTTAGGAAAGTGAAAGATGTACCAACTGCTTCAAAACAAACTCAGTCCCTCCCAACTGCCCTCCCCTGCTGGCCTGATCACCCACAGCTGCACTCCCTTGCAGGCCTGGTCCCTCCCAACAGCCTTCCCCTGCTGGCTATCTTGTGGTGGCCATCTTGTGTCCACACGGAGGCAGAATCTTTGACCACATGGGGGCTTTGAAGGGTTTAAAAATAAGGTGAAGATTGGGTGAGCCTGTGTATGGTAAGTGAATTATATCTCAATAAAGCTGTTACCAAACTCACACACACACAACACACACATGGCCTCTAACTCAGTAGTTCTGTTTCTAAATATAAATTCCCCCCATGGGCACAGAAAGACAAAAGTAAGAACATTAGTGCATCATTATGCGTAATCCCCCAAACAAGGAAATACCCTCAGTGCCCATCCAGGGTGGAACACTGTCCATGAAAATACATGTGCAGTGAAGCATAAAATGTGAACACAGAATCCACACACACTGCATTCCAGAGAGGCAGAAAGGAAGCCATTCTGCAGGCGGACTCAGACGCATCTGTAGTCTGGAACTCTCTCCTTCAAGAATGTGGCCCAGGTGGGGTGAGGAGGAATTGAGGATCGGAGGTAGAGACCAGGAGGGCCTTGGGGTTTGTCTCTCTCTGGCTGCAAAGATGGGGCCAAATCACCTCCAGTCCCCAGGCCAGAGCACCACCTAAACAGGCCAGGCTTGCTCCCATCAGGTGGGAAGGAAGCAGCCGTTCCTGTTCCTTGAGCCTAGAGGTCAAGGAGAGGATGTGCTATCACAGGAGAGGATAGATCACTGACCTTGAGATGACCTCAAATCCCTCGCTGGTACACAGCCTCAGCAATTCACATCTCACCTATTGTTATAGAGAACCGGAACAATCAAACCATGCTCGGAGAGTTGGGAGTTACATTTATTACGCGAGCGGGTCCAGAGGAAAATGTTTCTCAAGTTCTGGGCCCCAACATGCAGAAATTTTCCCTATTTATGTTTTTACCTTCTTTGTCTCCCAAATATGGGATGTTTCTCACCCCTTTGCAAGTTCTTTTTTTTTTTAAATATATTTTATTGATTTTTTACAGAGAGGAAGGGAGAGAGATAGAAAGTCAGAAACATCAATGAGAGAGAGAGACATCGATCAGCCACCTCCTGCACGCCCCACAGTGGAGATGTACCCACAAGCAAGGTACATGCCCCCGACCAGAATCGAACCTGGGACCTTTCAACCCACAAGCCAATGCTCTATCCACTGAGGCAAACTGGTCTCAGCCCTTTGCAAGTTCTTAAAGGACCCCTCTGTGCTGAGGCCTTGAGACCTCAACCAAAGGCCTGGCCTGGTGCCAGCACTGATCATTTCATCCCGGGAAGATGTAATGGCCTCTCTGAAGTGGGAAGAGTCTTATTTTCCTTATTATTTCAGCCAGCAAGCCAAACAACAAGGTTAACATTTCCAACAGCAGTTTTTAGATAAGATGGATGCTTCACTTCCACAGTCTGACCACAAGATCCCCCTGCCTCCTTCCCACCTCAGAATCCTAGGGCTCCCTGTCTCAGACTGCCTCGAATCCATCTCTCTCCCGACGGTTGAAGAAAAATCAAAACAACCAGAAGCAACTTGGACTTCAGCGTTCAGAAAGCCATCTGCCGTGGGTCTCTTCACGCCGGCCTGCCCACAAGTCTATCACGTGCCTAGGGCAGGTCTGAACAGGGGAGGAAACTGAGGCTGGAAGGGTTCAGAGGCGGGCCAAAGAGAGCGGGATGTCATCGAAGAGCCAGTGAGCTGAACACCCTCTCCTCCCCCCGTCTGCCAGCACTGTCCCTCCAGCAGCCTCTTCCGCCCCGAGGGATGTGGTGGGTCCTTCTCAAATGTGACAATGACGACAATCGGCTGAGAAAACCACGCAGGCCCCACGGTCCCTGCCAAGGTGCATTCCGATGTTGGCTGAGCCGCAGGCCGGCTCCTTCCCCAGGCCCGCCAAGTCCTCACCAGCCAGAGGTGCCTCTCTGCTCCCGTTCACACTGACCTCCTTCCTCTCCTGCTCCCTCACACCACACAGCCTCCCCCTTTCTCTCTTCCTACCTGGACCAAGGTCACTCCAGTCCCAGGATCTCAGGTGGACCATCTGCCGTCCCGCTAAGAGCACTTCCTACACTTGAACTTTCCTATGTGTGGGTCTCTCTCCCCTGCAAGACTAAAAGCTCCATGGAAACAGGGCCGGTCTGACTTTATGCACCGTTATCTCCCCAAATATACCTTGCCAGGGACGGCGGACGCGAGGCTGTGAGTCTGCAAATGCCGAGGCCTTTGTGTGACAGTGAGGGAGAAGCGTGGAGCTGATGGAAGACACTTCCTCTTTGGCCCGAGAGGGGACCCTTCCCCACGAAGGGCAGACCCAAGGGCAGGAGGTCAAGTCCCGCGGGCGTGGCTCAGGGATGAGCAACCACCTCTGAACCAGAAGGTCACGGTTCGATGCCCGGTCAGGTCACACGCCTGGATTGTGGGCTTGATCCCTAGTGCGGGGCCTGCAGGAGGCAGCCCATGAGTGATTCTCTCATCGTTAATGTTCCTACCTCTCTATCCCTTTTTCTTCCTCCCTGTGAAAAATCAATAAAATATATATTAAAAAAAAAAGTCACATCGACAGAAAACACAGACCCAGCCCTGAAAGAGAACTATCACTTAAGAATTGCATTGTGAGAGCACGCATTGCAAGTGCCACGGGGCAAAGTCTATCATCTGGGTCACACGCAAACACCCAGTCACGGTTTCAGACACAGCTGTTCTGCTGGCCTCTCAGAAGTCCAGAGCGGTGGCAGGCAGCCCTGGGTGCTTTAGGGGTAAGGTTCACAAGCCCCCTTAAATCAGGGGCTACAGCCCTGGAGTCTCCTAGTGCCCCCAGGACCCCCAGCCACACCTCCTTCCTGACCCCTGGTGGGAGCCCTGGCCTCGTGACTGGCTACCCTGTTGGCACCATGCTCCTGGGGGCCTTGGTGACCCACTAACCATGCGCGTCAGCCAGTGCCCAGATCGGCCAGTTCTCCCACGTCATTGAGTTCTCCGGGGAAAGCCACCTCTTTGGAGTCTTCCAGCAACTGGCCGCATGGCCCCAGGCTGGTCCCTGGTCTTCTCGGGGCTTTGGTGTCCTTTTAGGCCGATGTGACTACCCCCCCCCACCGCACCCCCCCGCTCCGGGCAAACACTCGGGGCTTTTGTGAGGATTCAATGAACTAACCTATGAAGGCCTCCCCTGTCCTACTGCCGGGCACCCAGGAGGCGTCCACAATCAACGTTTTCACAATTGTCCTCCGGCTGGCCATCACAGCCAGCTCTGCCGCTGACCCTGGGGCTGCCTGGGGACCGTCCCAGCGAAACCTTCGAGCCCCACCAGGCTGTCCCTGGAAATCTCGGCCCTTGCGGGTCATGGCTATTTTCCTAAGGAGGAATCTTTCCTGAGAAGGATATTTCCAGGAGCCTCCTCCTTGGGAAAAGCACCTGTGACCCACCAGCCAGCGTTCAAGAAGCAGGTGCCACCAACACCCCCCCCCCAAAAAAAAAGAAAAGTCATTTCCAGAAGCAGCCCTGGTAAGAGAGGATGCTAGAAAAACCTCCACCCCGGCTAGGGGGACAGGGATGAATGCGCTCAGGAAGTCTGACCCTCCTCTGACCCCAGGCACAGTCTGGCAGCCGCGAGCTCGCTTTCTCCGCGGCGACACGGCCACCAACAGCTGGGGGATGTCACACACAGCTGACGTGGCCCCTCCTCCACCCCGAGAGGAAAGACAGCACAGGCCTGAGCCCCGATCCCCCCTGCCTGGCCGCTGAGGAGCAAAGGGCCACAGGATCCGGGCTCCGTGGCCGTGTCTGCCACGCAGACGCACGGAGCATCATTCCGTCCGCAGCTACGCCCGCTTAATTGTGATGCATTAAGTATTATGTTCATTGTTTCTGCAACGGGGTAGGAATGAATAATTTATCCCAGACAAAGGAAAACCCCTGAATATGAAATGCCTCATCTTTTAAAATTACAATCTGGAAGACGAGAGTGAGAAAATGCCCAGCGCCGGCGAACCTTCCACGGCTAATGGGAAACAATGCCTCCGCGGCTCCTACTGTGTTTGCAAACATTATTCTTTTTCCTGATAAACAACATTCAATACGAGAAACACGGGGTTCCCACCACGCTCACAGCTGCTCGACACGGGGCTGGCACATGCGGTACCCATGTTCTGTGCGGGGTGAAGACCCTTTCCTCTCCTTCCCGTGTTCCCGGCTTCACCTGGAATCCACTCCCCAGGTGCCCGCACCCCCGTCTCTGCCACCTCCTTCCAGAGCTTTCTTTCTGGCACCTTGTCTCTTGCCTCTCCTTCCTCGGCGCTTCACTCTGTCCTGCTGCTTTCTCTCTGGTCCTCCATCCTCTCCCCAGCAGCCAGCACAGTGCTGGGCAGGGTACCTCTCCGAGAATGGGACTCCTGGTTATATTTTCAGAAGATGATCAGTGTTTTGGACGGAATTACACTGGAGGTTGTCATTTCCTGCACGGCTACTAGTCTCTCTCTCTCTCTCTCTCTCTCTCTCTCTCTCTCTCTCTCTCTCCATTTCTTCCCTCCCTCCCCCATCTTTCTCTGTCTCTGCAGAAGAGACCTCACCCACTCAATCCACTGTTCCTGTGTCATGCTAACACCATTAGCCTTGGGAGAGGAGGAAGGAGGAAGTCTGGGTATTTAAACGGAGGAGCCTGGCAGTCTCTCGCCTGCCATTTTCTGAGATGTGTCGTGTTCTCTAAGTGGTGCCACCAGGAACCCCATGAATGAGATACTATTATCATCCCTATGTACAGACAGAGGAGCTAGAACAGAGAAACTCTTCAGCCATGCGCACAGCTGGAACATGGAACTCAAATCTGCATGTCAAACCCCCCAGATTTGCTCTTTGCCCACAACTATTGCAGTTTTCATCATCCCTAGGCTCGCAGGGACCTCAGCCTGGCCTCTCCCAGGCCCCACACCCCCACCTCTGCAATGACCACACGTGACCCGCCTGCTGGTTCTCGGTGTAGGAGGGTGGCCTGGCTCCGGGTGCGTTCTTGCCGAAGTCCAGCTGCAGCCCTAAAGGGCAGCACCCACTCTTGCCACCCACCCCCACCACGGCATGAAAGCAGCGTCACCAACACGCCCGGACTCCCGGGCACGCAGAGAGGGCTCGGGCACTCCTGGGCACCGGCTCTGCCAGCTGCAGGCATTACCGCTGCCATCCCCACCGCCTCCCTCTCAGCCCTCCCTTCCTCCCTCCCCGGTGCGCCCTGGGGTTAGCGGGCATCTCTTTCAATTAAGACAACTCCCTGCACTGAGGATCTCGGAGTCTCGGTTCAGACACTCTCCTGCGAAATGTGCTGAAGCAAGTTGGAGATCTGGCAGAGACAACTCCCCATGAGACCCAGGACTGGGGCGCAGGGAGAATTACAGAGAAGAGAGAAAATGAGGTCCACAGAGAGGGCGGGTGGGGCCATCCTTCCAGGCTGGGAGGACAGTCCTGGCCGGGGGATCCAGTCACACTTGCCTGAGCCACTGTCCCCAAGTCCAAAAGCAGAGCCCATGCTGAGTCCAGGACAGAGGGCAGACCTGGGGTTGGAGTCAGAGCCACGCAGAAAGGCAGGTGGGCAGCCAAGACCGTCCATATTCCCACTGCCCACCAGGGGAGGTCTCCTTCCACCAGTCAGGTCGTTCAATGTCCTAAAGGGCCCCCCTGATTTTCAACAATACCCATTCTCTTTTTTTTTTAATATGTGCACTGAGCACCAGGGGGTGGCACGGAATGAAGGCAGGGCCCGCCAGCAGCCAGCTGTGGGGGAGGAAGGCCCGGGCCGGCAGCCGGAAGGCCCCGCGATTGGCTCTGATCGTGGGCCAGGCCTATGGACCCTACCCGTGCACGAATTTTGTGCACCGGGCCTCTAGTTACCTCTCAACACCTATCTCGCTGCTTCTCACAGCTGTTGCAACGTTGCTTCTCGTTGTCTTGTGGTCTCATGGAGACAGCAACTGGGGATAGGTTTAGAGGTTCAGCCTGGCCACTCCTTTTTCTATTCCAGTGCCACCTGCCATACATTCCTAAGCAGGAAAAGAATGGGATTCCACGGAGGACTGGCCGGAATTCACTCATCTCCCGGTATGGCCTTCAAGAGTGTATCTGAAACGCCTATCATAGGGATCAATGAAACATTTCATAAACACGGGCTTTGAGAAACCTGCTGGCCTGTTCCTCCAGAGAGTGGAATCAATACTCATTTTCATACATTATTAACTGTACACAAAACGATCATGTGCCAAGGGCGGCCAAACTAGCGGTCGGCCTGGTGCTTCTTAGACCGTTCGGAGGGGCGCGAAGGGGAGTGGCAGCAGCAAGGAGGAAGCCACACGAATGGCGCATTAGGTCACCTCAACGTGGAACTGAACTGTGCATTCCTTCCCTGACCGCTGGGTAATGCTACTTATATGACACCGGAACCAAACACATGGCCCCAAACATTCTGCCTACTTTAGAAGCCTTCCCTCTCCCAAAAAAATGAAGAGAAGACACAACCCAGAAGTTGCTTCTTTGGTTAATATCTCTGCAGCCCTGGGAGAATGCTTCTAACCCTGTGCGTGGTCGAGATTTGGGTTGTCAATTAGGAAACTGGGACTCAGAATGGATGGACATTGAAACTGGGACTCAAACATTTTTTGTTCTTAGAGGTTTATTTCTAGTCTGCAGAGGCAAGATGTTTTTAAAGAAAAGAACCAGGGCTGAGGCCAGTTTGGCTCAGTGGATAGAGCATCGGTCTGCAGACTGAAAGGTCCCAGGTTGGATTCCAGGCAAGGGCATGTATCTTGGTTGCGGGCATATCCCCATTGGGGAGTGTGCAGGAGGCGGCTGATCGATGTCTCTCTCTCATCGATCTTTCTGGCTCTCTGTCCCTTCTCTCTTCCTCTCTGTAAAAAATCAATAAAATATATATATTTTTTAAAAAGTCTGTCATATGCTAATGCCTGGATGGGGCGGACCTGGGGCCAAGGTAGCATAGGAGCAAATTGCAATTGATTTTCAAAGAAATGGCCTGTTCCCTTGCCTTTCCTCAGCTGTGTCACACTCGCTCACACATAGCTGCCTCTGTCCCCACCAGACCCCTCTGAGACACGTGACCAGGAAGAGTTTTTTGAGGCAAAAATGTTGAATAATATAGACATCTACCCTCACACCCACTATAAATCCTCTCTGCATACGTGAGCAGGCAGAGACCCAAAGGTATCCATCTCTGTGTGCCTACACATGTTTATACCCATGTTCGAGGCCTCCGTTTCAGAAACAATTCGGCACCGCTGTTGTATCTCCGGCGGTAGGTTTTGCAAATCCCTCTGTGGTGGGAGCGATCTCCTGAGTTGCTTTTATTTTATTTTTTTTGCAACAAACTAGCTCTTTGAACAAAGATCAGAAAGCAGCCCACCCCTATCATATCCCTCCGCGCACTCCCCACCCAGTCTGCAGGGGTCCCTGGGATATGAAAATGGTTAAAAGATCACAGCGGATAAAAAATCATAAGAATAAAGGTTAACAATAGCCGCCTTCATCCCTAATTTCTGATCTGGCGATAGGCCCTCTCGGAACATTAATTAGAAAGGAAGGCGAGATGAAAGAAAAGGCCCAGAGGACATAATAAATTAGCCCCTTATGCAAATCAGCCATTCCTTCTCATCACTGACCCAGCTAGTGGAGTCTCTAAATTATGGGGAGGGGTTGGCTCCTTTAACAAAAATTCCAGATAAAGGATTGATTTTTTTTTTTTTTTTAAATCGGAGGGCTACGGGGGAGCGTAAAGCCACAAATAATTTCTCATTTTCCTTGGAGGAAACTCTGAAAGGAGCCGAAAGATAGGAAAACCAGTGTTCCAGCCACTGGTTTCTGTGGCCAAACAAAGACTTGTTAATGAACCCTTGGGAAACAATTCCAGAACAATGCACACCGGCCCCATAACTAGCATCGTCGATGGCTGTAGTTCTCACCCTAACTTTGTACAACAATGTGTGGCATCCCAAAGGGGGCACAGACCTGAACAGGTAAAGGACCCTTGAAACGAGGTGGGGCGCCGAAACCTGGTTTGGCTCGGTGAATAAAGGGTCTGCCTGCGGACTAAAAGGTCCCGGGTTCGATTCCGGTCAGGGACATGTACCTTAGTTGCAAGCACATCCTCAGTTAAGGGATGTGCAGTAGGCGGCTTATAGATGATTCTAGCTCTCTGTCCCTCTCCTTTCCTCTCTGTAAAAAAATCAATAAAATATTTTTTTAAATATATTTTTTATTGATTTTTTATAGAGAGGAAGGGAGAGGGATAGAAAGTCAGCAACATCAATGAGAGAGAGACATCGATCAGCCAGCCGCCTCCTGCACACCCCACAGTGGAGACGTGCCCGCAAGCAAGGTACATGCCCCCAACCGGAATCGAACCTGGGACCTTTCAGTCCGCAGGCTGACACTCTATCCACTGAGCCAAACCGGTCTCGGCAAAATATATTTTTAAAAAAGAAGAAAAGAGGTGGAGAAATGTCAGGATATGGAGTTTTGAGTACCAACTTAAAAACACACACACACCTAATTTTCCTTGTCATCCCTGTCCTGGACAATGTATGTCCTCCCGTCCTGGAAATGTATGGAATTGTCTTCTTATCAGTCAGGGGCGGGGACTGGACTGGAACGACCTCCAAAGGTCCGGCGGCAGCTCCAATCCACTGACTTTATTTATTTGCAAAACAAACACGGCGCTTCCGACCATTTAATTTGTTTAAAATACAATCTTATGACAGGCGTTTTGTCTACCGGACTCCCTCCTGGCTGGGTTTTCCTCCTTCCTCCTCTGTTCTCCGTCTCCCTATTTCTTACCGTGTTTTATCTTCGCCCCTGTATTCAAATGAGATGCTATAAATACATCCCGGTTCAGAGTGAGGTATATATTTAATCAATCATGGTTTACAAACGTGATTATTGTACGGTAACTACAAATGCCAAGATCGCACGTTTCTTTGGTCTGAAGAAAATGCTAGAAGGAAAAAACAGTTAAGACTCAGAATCCTCCAAGGTTCACCAAGCAGGCCCTTGGAGAAGGAAAGAAAATAGATTAAAGATGACTCTTGTCCCCCCTTTTTTTTTTTTTAATAAATGGGTGCCCCTCAGGAAGGACAGGTACCAGCCCAAGGTCACCCTGCTGGTTAGGGGGGAAGCTGCAAGGCTGACTCTTGGACCAGGGCTCTTGGATTAAACCACCCCGATTGGATGCTTTCCCCGGGGAAGCTGGCAGTATATTCCAGAAACATCAACCACAACAAAGCACACCCTTCGGAAAGAGTAAGCTTCGACAGCAGGAAACAAAGAGATGGCAGAAAGCAATACTTCAGAAGACTAAGGGGAAGAAATGAGGACGGACAGATTGGCTATAAATAATGCTGAGCCTTGTAACCATCTTTAGTTCATACGATTACTTGTCACTCACTGGTGTTTTATGGCCCCTCTCCGGGTCTCAGGGCCTCCAGTCGCTCTAGGCAGAATGCTCGGCTGTCTCTGCCTTCACAGCCTCCGATGGGGCACGGAGGCCTTTCTCCGTGAGGACTGAGATGAGCTGCCGCTTTACTCATCAGACTTGGCAAAGCTGACAGTTCATCATCGTATTCCAAGTGGCCTTTAGGCCGAGACCGGTTTAGCTCAGTGGATAGAGCATCGGCCTGCGGACTGAAAGGTCCCAGGTTCGATTCCGGTTGGGGGCATGTACCTTGGTTGCGGGCACATCTCCAGTGTGGGGTGTGCAAGAGGCGGCTGATGGTTGTCTCTCTCTCATCAATGTTTCTGACTTTCTATTCCTCTCTCCCTTCCTCTCTGTAAAAAATCAATAAAATATATTTTTTTAAAAAAAGTGGCCTTTAGGAAGTGGTCAGTGTCACAAGAAGACAGAAGACTCCTCGGGCCATCAGATAGGTCATCAGGAAATATGTGTGGAATATGAGCCCATTTTTATGTAAAAAAAAGAAAGTATACACACACACACACACACACACACACACACACATCAATATATAGGAAAAAAATCTCAAAGGCTCACATCAACCTGTTTACAGCAACTATCTTTGGGAACTGGCACTGTAGGTGATTTCCATTCATTTTCCTTTCTGACCTGTTTGCAATATCTTACTCTCCCCCAGTAAAACTGGATTGCTGAGGGGCGGGCGAGGGAGAGAATAAAACCCCCAAGTAGCGGCCTGTGAAAGCGGAATGTGCGTGTACTGAGCCCAACCTGTGGAGACGGAAGCAGCTCCCAGCTGTGCGGCGTGCCCTTCTCCGGGAGCCCTAACTCTTCCTGTTCGTTCCGAGGGGCGTCGGAGAGAGATTTATGGGGAGAGGTCAGGAGCATGGGGATCAGTCAAGCCGAGAAGGGAAGGTGATCACAGGAATCCTAAGCACAGGAAGCGCTCCCACACCGTGACCACCGGCTGCGGCCAACTCACCTCCGACCAAAGAGCCAAAGAGCGTAAGGAGGGGCCCCAAAGGAAGGGGGGGAGGTGTCAGAGCAGCGGGGAGACCTTGCACCTTGGGTTAAGACTCAAACTGGGTTCTGAAGACTCAGATCTTTCCTCCAAGGCCTGTTGGATAGAGGTAGGTGGTTTAGAAGTGACCTCCCCAAAGCTTGGGGGTGGCTATGCTTTTTAGTACAGTGGTACCTTGAGATACGAGTGCCCTAACATACGAGATTTTGAGATACGAGCTGTTGAGCGAGCGATTTTTGCTTTGAAATACGAGCAACAGTTGAGATAGGAGTCATGGCACGGATCGGCCGGCTGCACATGACCCACCAGTTTACCGCGACTCGAGTGTCTCATAGTTTCCCACGCCTCAAGGTTACGGAACGAATGAAACTCGTATCTCGAGGTACCACTGTACACAGAATCATTGTTCCAAGACCAGGGAACACGGTTTGCTGAAGAGAGTCCCAGTCTTGGGGTCAGGAGCAAGTCAATGGCACAGCATAGCCTTGGCACAGCATTACAAAACGACCAAGACTTCTCAAAGGACCAACTGTGTTCCAGGCATGAGTCTGTGTATTTTACATACCGCATCTTGGATGCACAAGAACCTGTAAGGTAGGAGTTACCAACATCACACTTTACATCTAAGGAGCCTGAGGCAACATGCAAATGACCCCCAGAGTGAGCACTCAGAGGCACCCAGGTGGATGGAACCACGGAGCATATGTTCTTGGTCCGGCACCAGCAGGTACACAGCTGGAGAGTCACGAAGCCGCCGAGACCGCTGTTGGGCCAGCAGCTGGTCAGCCCAGCTTGTTTGGACACGGGGTGGCTGGAGGGCGACCGAAGATCCACGAACAGAGAAATCTCGGGAGGAAGACTGAAGCGGTGGTTCTCAACCTTCCTAATGCCACGTCCCTTTAATGCAGTTCCCCATGTTGTGGTGACCCCCAACCATAAAATTATTTCCGTTGCTAGTGGCATTAGGAAGGTTGAGAACCACTGGACTGCAGCCAAGTCACCACGCCGCTGGGATAAGCCCTGCCAATGAGGTGGCCAGCTGGGACCGGGAGAAAGTACACGCCGAGAGGACACGGAAGGCCAGGGCAGAGTTCAAGTGAGAGAGAAGACAGGAACGAAGAGAGGGCAGTAATTTCAGTGGGACTTAGTGATGGATCCAGCTTTACTCACTCAGACAGATCCTGCCGTGATGTGAGACAGGAGACTGGAGAAGGAAGGGTGTTCGGAGCAAAGCGGGGAGATGATGAGATCCACTGTGGATGTGCTGCGTTTGGAATAACTAAGATACAGTGGTACCTCAAGATACGAGTTTAATTCGTTCCATAACCTTGAGGCGTGGGAAACTATGAGACGCTCGAGTCGCGGTAAACTGGTGGGTTGTGTGCAGCCGGCCGATCCGCGAGATGACTCCTATCTCAAATGTTGCTCGTATTTCAAAGCAAAAATTGCTCGCTCGACGGCTCGTATCTCAAAAATCTCATATTTTAGGGCACTCGTATCTCGAGGTACCACTGTACATCCAGATGGAGTCATCCAGGACTCCATAACTGGTTGAGAGCCCAAGAGAGGTAGGAATAGGAGGGAAGATGCTTAAGTCACGGTGTAAGTGGAGACGGAGGTCCTAGGAATGGACAAAATTTGTCCAGAGAATACACAGAACAGAAAGGAGCCAGCAAGGACCTCCTCTAAGGAGCGACGTGTCCTGGCAAACGTCTCGGAGGCCACCCGCAAGCAGAGTGGCCCTGGCCAAGCGGCTTCTCCTCTCGGAGCCTCAATTCTGTAAAAGCGGGGGTCCCAGCAGGCCCCTCTTCTCTGACAGTCAAACAGCCAGGATGAAGGGGGTGCCCGCTTGGGGCCAGGAAGGATGCTCCATGCTGAGAAAACGCCCAGCATCCTGTGCAAGTCCTGGGCTTCGGAGTGGGAGAGGCAGACACATCAATAAGGCCTCTCAAGAGGCTGTGGATTCCCGCTACCGTAAAGGCAAGAGCAAATGCAGCAAAGCAAGAGTGCTGAGTGGAAGCGCCTGTCGGGGAGAATTGCAGCGTGGCCCTCAGAGGTGAAATGTGATCTTGGTCTTGAAGAACCAAGAGAGACCTCCCCAACAGAGGCCAAGCCACGCGCAAAGGTGCAAGAGAGTGAACGCACATGAAGTCCCTGGGAATGCATTGCTCAGGGAGCGTCATCGGGGAGGAGGTGGTGGGACCAAGCTGGCGTGCTGAGGGGTTCGCCATATGCCAGCAGAGATAACGGGAACGATAATGAGCTATCGCAGAGAGCCGAGCAGAAAGGAAAGGGCCACCATACAGCCCCAGCAGCTGCTATTGACAAACCCTTCTCTGTCATCCTGATTTGACAAGCTGATGACCTCATCAGGCTCCTCTTCGGCATGTCAAACACTTTAAGAAAGTGTTTTTATTTTTAATAGTGACATAAATATGATGGGACATTATAACAGAGATGCTACGTGTGGCTAATTATTCGTAGCATCATTCAGGTAAAAAAATAAAAAATAAAAAGGAGCCAGATTCAAAACAAGGTTTAGAGCAGTGGTTCTCAACCTTCCTAAGGCCGCGACCCTTGCATACAGTTCCTCATGTGGGGGTGACCCCCAACCATGAAATGTTGCTACTGTGATGCATCGTGATGTAAATGTCTGCATTTTCCGATGGTGTTAGGCGACCCCTGTGAAAGGGTCATTTGACCCCCAAAGGGGTTGCGACCCACAGGTTGAGAACCGCTGGTTTAGAGACTTCTCATCCTTGAGAAAACCATTCCTTGGGCACCGATTTCCAGATGCTCAGGCTCCTGGGAAGGCCTAAGCCACCGCCAGGATTTGGGAGGCAATCATGACAGAGCCAGAAGCTGGAACCTTGTCTTCCACCAAACCAGACGGAGGCCGTTCAGATCCTAACATCACTCTTTCCCCGGGACCTCTCCACTTGATTCTGGTTTGCAATTCCAACTTCGATTATATCTTAAGAGGGTCTGGCATCTCTTGACTCTTTCTCTACAAAATCCACCCTCCCGATCAATACCTTTAAACCTCAAAGCCCTCCTCTCTGCCGGCTGCCTGTGGAGGTGCTTACATCCTCCCCTTCTGATCCTCTCCTCCTCGGGCTTTCCTCCGCACCCCCCGCTCCTTTCAAAATCTCTCTCTGCTTGGTCTCCCTCTCCAGAGAGTCCAAAAACACCGCCAACAAGTTCATCTTCCTTTCAAATCACTATTTACTTCTTGCTGCTTCTTGAACTTTCGTGCGGGAGAGAACACAAGGCGGAGTGAAGGTTAAAGAGCTGAGGGTCGTGGCTGCTGGAGACGGAGATGCGAAACACCTGTGCTGGCCCCTCTGCGCGCCCTCTCTTGACCCTCAAAACACTTGTCTGGGCTCTCTCTCCTCCTCCAACCCCCACTTGCACTGGCTCACTTTTTCCTTTGTGCACTTCCTGTTACCACCTGATTCGTCATGTCCGAGATCCCCAAAAATCACACCGGCATCAACCCCCAGGACAGGCACCTGCTGGGGCCCTTTACAGAGCCTGAGAGGCGGAGATTTGAGGATGGTGGCGCAGGTAAACACCTGTACTTGCCGCCTCCCGCAACTACATCAGAATGACAACTAAAATACAGAACAACCATCATCCAGAACCGCCGGAAAGCTGGCTGAATGGAAGCCCTACAACGAGAGAAGGAAAGAATAGAGCACACTGAGACTGGTAGGAGGTTAGGAGGCAGGGAACAGGCTAGTCCAGCATGGGGCCGCTTTTTTTTCTTTTTTAAATATATTTTATTGATTTTTTACAGAGAGGAAGGGAGAGAGAAAGTCAGAAACATCGATGAGAGAGAGACATCGATCAGCCGCCTTCTGCACGCCCCACAGTGGAGATGTGCCCACAAGCAAGGTACATGCCCCCCGACCGGAATCGAACCTGGGACCTTTCAGTCCGCAGGCCGATGCTCTATCCACTGGCCAAACCGGTCTCGGTGGGGCCGCTTTTTTAATTGGGAGCGAGATGGTCTCTGTGGAGCAAAGAGTCCCAGTCCCATACCAGACCCTCAGCTCAGGGTCTCAGAGTTGGAGCAAGAAGTCCCTATGGGCAGTAACAACTAAGGGCTGTAAAAACCAGTGCAAATTGGGGCTCAGTGACACAGGCTGCTGGAGACGCAGCTGTTCCTCTCAAAAGGCCAGCACCACAAACTGAATTTACAAGGTCCCGCTTCCTCTGGGCTCCAGCACCAGGACGAGGCTCTGGGGACACAGACACACACAAGGAGGTACTGTGTTGTCTGGCATCAGGGCAGGATCTCGGGGGAAGCTTTCTCCCAGGTCTGGCAGCCATTTATGTTTGCTCTGCCCTGATGATTCCCTAAGACCCAGCCTCGTCCAGTTTACAATCCCACCCAAGCTGTGTGTAGCGACTTTTGCATATAAATGGCTTGTGTTGCTCAGGCTAAAATCTGTAAAACAAGCTGCAGCTGGGTCAGGGAGCCCAAAACCTATTAATAAAAGGCCCAAGACCCAGCACCAGCACCAGCCTGCCTTGCTTCATAGCTGGGCCTCATCTGGGCACTTCCAAACCCGATACAAAGAGGAGGAATTTGCAGATCTCTCTGTAGCACCTGCTGGTTGGCCTCAGACAGTGGCTGACTTTGCACCTCCCTGGAGACCCAAGAGCCAGTATACCCAGTGGTCAGTGTCAAACCAAACCAGATTACAGGTCTACACATCCATAAGTGACACATTCAAGGGGCAGATTCAGGGAGCACCAAAGCCCCACTGAAGCAAGTCCTGCTCCACAGGAGTGTCTCCTGCACAGCAGCTCTCCCACTGCAGTCACAGCTGGTCCTCACAGCCAATCAGTTTGGAGGTCAATTCCTCCCAGAGACACCAACAGCAATCAAGTCTCAATTGCAACAAGACTGTGCTCACAGCCCACAAAGGGGTGCACCTAGAGCTTCCAGCTCAGGTGACTGGGAAGGCTGGCCCACTGGGCCCTATAGGCCACCTACTACACAAGGCCACTCTACCAACCCAAAGAGACATAGCAGCTCTACCCAATACATAGAAACAAACACAGGGAAGCAACCAAAATACAGAGACAAAGAAACATGTCACAAATGAAAGAAATAGAAGAAAACAAAATAATGGATATAGAATTCAAAACCACAGTTATAAGGTTACTCAATAATTTTCTAGAAATCTCAAAAAAAAAAAAAGGAAAAGAACCAGTCAGAAATTAAGCACTGAAATAAAGAATAATATACAGAAATTCAACAGTAGAGTAGAGGGTTCTGAAAATCAAATCAATGATTTGCAATATGAGGAAGCAAAAAACACCCAACCAGAAGAGCAAAAAGAAAAAATAATCCAAAAATATGAAGACAGTGTAAGGAGCCTCTGGGACAACTTCAAGTATACCAATATTCACATTATGGGGGTGCCAGAAGAAGAGAGAGAGCAAGATATTGAAAACCTGTTTGAAAAATTAATGACAGAAAACTTTCCCTACCTGTTGAAAGAAATAGACTTAAAAGTCCAGGAAGCACAGAGAGTCCCAAACAAGAGGAACCCAAGAGGACCACACCAAGACACATCATAAGTAAAATGCCAAAGACTAAAGACAAAGAGAGAATCTTAAAAGCAGCAAGAGAAAAGCAGTTCATTCTCTATAAAGGAGCACCCATACGACTGTCAGCTGATTTCTCAACAGAAACTGCAGACCAAAAGGGAGTGGCAAGAAATGTTCGAAGTGATGAATAGCAAGGACCTACAACCAAGATTACTCTACTCAACAAAGCTATCACTTAGAATTGAAGGTCAGATAAAGAGCTTCTCAGATAAGAAAAAGCTAAAGGAATCATCACCACCAAGCCAGCATTATATAAAATGTTGAAGGGTATTCTTTAAGAGGAAGAAAAAGAAAAAGATTAAATATATGAACAAAAAAAAAAAAAAAGGGCAACAAATACATACCTATCAACAACTGAATCTAAAAATCAAAATAAATGAGTAAGAAATCTAATGACCAGAAACTGGTGAATAAAATAGAATCAGAGGCATGGAAATGAACAGACTGATGATTCTCATAGAGGGAAGGGTGTGGGGGTGTGGGAGGAGATTAAACTAAGATCCTATATGCATTTTCTATGGACACAGACAATAGGGTTGTGAAGGCCTGGGGTGAGGTGGGAACTGGGTGGAGGGGGACAATTGGGGGGGAAAAGGAGGTACATCAGTAATAATCTCAACAGTAAAGATTTTTTTTTAAAAAAAAGTGCCTGAGAGGCCAAACGCTTCTGCTACCCCATTTCCACAAGAGTGGTCCCCCCAATCTCCCACCACAGTTCTCCCCGACTAGGCTGCCTCATTTCCCTTCCGCAGCTCAGGCTTCAGAACAGATGACAGACTGACCTCCCTATGGCCTTTTAACTGGTGATGGAGTAAACAATGGCGAACTTGACTGTGGGTTTTGAGGAGTGGAAAGAAAATGGAAACTCGAGAACATCAAACATGCCTTGCTCGGTGAGAGGTTCAGCTCACGCTTCATGCATGTGGATAAACATTCTCTTCACATTGGCCAGGGAAAACCAAATATGGAAACTCTGCCATATCCGCAAAAGGCAGAGGCCCTGCTGTCCCGGTTTCCTCCGAGAGATTTTCAAGACAGAAGAGATGTTCTAGAAACACAGATCACGCCGGGAAAAGCAACATTTATCATCCTGCTCCTCTGTCCTTCTCCATCCTCCCCACGCCGAGCTGGGTAATATGCATTATTCAATGACTGAAACCCTCTCCGGGCTCCATTTGGCTGTCCTCGACCCACTGAAAGCCCAGAGTCACTGTCAGAAGTCAAAGCTCATTAATGCTGGAACCTAAATTCAATGCCCTTGAGACATAAAATGTAGTTCTAGACAAAGCCTTCCGGGCTCCGATTAATTCATCATGAGGACAGGGCTCACACTCAGGATCACATTTGCTATGAAAAGACACTTGGTGGAGGGAGGGATCCAAAAAGGAAGGAGTAAAACTTAAGTCAGGGCAGAAGAATCTCCTGTACTCACCAAAGAAATGCAGATAAACCAGTGGCACCTGAGAATGACCCAGCCACTTGGGAGTGTGTCATGAAGACAAGGACTGGAAAGGCAATGCAAGAGCACAGTGGAGACTTTCTAGACGTGGCCTTGATCTTCCCTCAGAATCATGGGCTGTTAGGACTGGAGATTATTCACTCCTATGGCCTCATTATATCAAGAGAAGAGAGATCCGGTGAGGGAAAACGTGTCTGCTGAAGTCCCACGGCAGCTCTGGAATTATAACCCAAATGGCCCTTCCTCCTTATCCCCTTTCCTCTCACTGTCCGTGGGAAGGTCCATATCCTTCCAGGCATCAGGACAAAGACTGACAGGTAACACATCCATGGGGTAGACAGCAGGCAAAAGGCACTGGTCTTCAAAAGCACTGGGAAGGCCCTGGTTTGTGCTGCTCAGTGGTTAGCGTGTCAGCCCATGCACCAAAGAGTCACGGGTTCAATTCCCAGTCAAGGTCACATATCTGAGGTACAGGTTCAAACCCTGGTCCCAGGTCAGGGCATCTGTAGGAGGCAATGTCTCTCTTACATCTATGTTTCCCTCTCTCTCCCCCTCCTTCCAGCTCTCCTTTTTCTTTCCCTCCCCTCCTTTCTTCCTACTCTCTCTTAAAAAAAAAATAAATCAATGGAAAAACTATCCTCAGGGGAGGATTAACAAAACAAAACAAAAAAAGCACTAGGAAGGCCAAGTGCACTTCTGGTATCCCAACTACCACAACCCATCCTAGTTCCTACAGACCTGATCCCATAAGAGCGCAGATGTCACAAACACCTGTCCCGTCTGGGCCAAGGGGACAGAGAGCATTAGTAGGGATTTAGAGTGAAAATTTTTGGCATTCTCCAGGATAATGTATGAATGCCTGATACTAAACTTGTACCCAGATATCTTGTCCCAAAACACACACACGCACATGCGCGCACACACGCACACACACACACTTTTCCTCTGAACCAAAGAAAAGACAGGATAATGTAGAGGAAGGCTTCTAAAGATTCATGAGCATCTGAAGCACCAAGCCCAGAGATCTTCTTGAAATGCAAATTCTGATTCAGCAGATCTGGGAGAGAGCCCGAGATTCCACCCTTTTAACCACCTCCTAGGTGACTCTGGGCTGGTTCTGAAGCCCACACACCGAGTAGCTAGAGGCAGACATTCCACAATCTTGGAACCAAACAAATCTGGGTTTAAATTCTGCTCCTTCCACTTGGGAGCCTTGTGATTCTTGGACTGGGTTTCCTAACTTCACACTGCCTCAACTGCCTCATCTCTAAAACAGAAACAAGAATGCCTAAGAAATAATTGGTGATTATTATGTAATTTAATGATGTGGAGATTTTAACAGTGCCTGGCATCCTATCTAATAAAAGAGTATTATGCAAATTGACCATCACTCCAAAACACAAGATGGCCG
Organism: Lasiurus borealis; assembly: GCA_004026805.1. Taxonomy (NCBI): domain Eukaryota; kingdom Metazoa; phylum Chordata; class Mammalia; order Chiroptera; family Vespertilionidae; genus Lasiurus; species Lasiurus borealis. The sequence goes on along the minus strand of PVJN01011107.1, from coordinate 3,488 downwards.
CCTCTATGTGGACACAAGATGGCCACCATAAGATGGCCTGCAGGGGAGGGCAGTTGCAGGCAGTTAGGGGTGACCAAGCCAGTAGAGGAGGGCAGTTGGGAAAGACCAGGTCTGTAGGGGAGGGCAGTTGTGGGCAATCAGGCCAGCAGGGAGGGCAATTGGGGGAGACTAGACCAGCAGGGGAGGACATTTGTGGAGAGACCAGGCCAGCAGGGGAGGGCAATTAGGGGGATTGGGCAGCAGGGGAGGGCAGTTAGGGGTGACCAGGCCAGTAGAGGAGGGCAGTTAGGGATGACAGTTAGGGAGGACAGATCAGGACGGCATGGGAGCGTGGTTAGGGGTGACCAGGCCTGCAGGGGAGGGCAGTTAGGGGACCAGTTTGGGGGGACCTGGCAATTAGAGAGAGCAGTTGGGGGGACCAGACATGCAGGGGAGGACAGTTGAGAGGGTCCCAGGTCTTCAGGGGAAGGTAACTGGAGGGACCGGACTGGCAGGGAAGGGCAGTTAGGGTGACTAGGCCAGCAGGGGAGGGCAGTTAGGGGCAATTGAGCCAGCTGGAGAGCAGTTAGGTGTCCATCAGGCTGGCAGGGGTGTGGATAGGAGTGATCAAACTGGCAGGCAGAAGCATTAGGGGCAATCAGGCAGAGGCAGGTGAGCGGTTGAAGCCAGCAGTCCCACTGGGATCGGGTCTAAACGGGTGGTTGGACATCCCTCAAGGGGTCCCAGATTGGAGAGGTTGCAGGCTGGGCTCAGGGACACCACCCTCCCCTCCCCCGCCATGCAAGAATTTCGTGCACCGGGCCTCTGGTAGTATAATAAGGGCTTGATAAATGTCAGTTGCTGGCTGCCTCTAAGATTCATAAAAGCAGGAACAACATCTGTCTGGCTCCCTGCCAAAATCCCAAAGGCTAGGACATAGTAGGTGCTCCATGGATGTTTGTGAATGAGAAAATGTATCTCTAACACACCCACACCCGAGCTCAATATTCCCACACTCTCGTGGTTTTATGGCTTTCTGTCCGGAAACATAAAGCACAGAGCACCAGAACACTCTCACCGGTAACAAACCATCATCTCATAGAATCAAATTCAACATTGACCACCAGGCACAACCACTGAAAACATATCATCTGCGACGGCTCTACGTATCCTTGAGAAAATACCTTCACCATAAACAAATAACAGTCAGAAGTCTGTACATCATGAAGCGAGACTACTGCCTCGCTCATTATTTATGCGGTTTTGTCTGGATGCAGATGTTCTAACAACCGAATTCTAAATCCAGGTGGATTTCCAATCCAAACGTCGAACTGCAAGGACGGACAGACAAAACAAGCCCTCGGAAGCAAGGCTAGTTTGTAAAAGGGCCACTGAGCCAGTAATGCAGTATCTCACATAGGCACACACACACCCTGGCTCAGAAAAAAAAAAAAATTCAGAGACAAAAGAACCGTGAACAAACGGCAGAGCTTAATCTTTTAAAGCAAAGGCAGGCAAAATGAGGATAAACCCGAAACTCTTCACCAATCTCAGATGATCTGCAGACAGCTCATGAAGCAAGTGGCACCGCTTAAACAGATCCCCTTTCAGGGAGGCAGCTGCCTGATCCAGAAAGAAGAGAATACTATTGCCACCTACAGTCAGAACCCGTACTCCCTGTGCAAGCGGCGGCCAATGGCATTGCAGCGTGGGGGCGGAAACACAATTCCACGGAGTCCCCTCCTCTCCCCCCCACCTTCCAAACCACTACACACCACACACGACTTCATGTAGAATTACTTTCAGGCGATACCATCACGTCTGGTCCTGCTGCCTCTTCCTGATCATCATCATCCTGTTTCTAATTTCCCAGAAACACTGCGCCCTTCAACCACCTCCTCACAGGAGAGCATGCTGGTCAATGGATTTCCCACAGGCCAGGGCCCCCCCTAAGTAGAAGTATCCATCTGCTTACCAGGTATGAAGGGGACCACCCGGAATATATCAGACAACCTGCTGTTGACGGGTTCGTAGGGAGAATCTTCCAGCAGGTCATTTCCTAAAAACACAACACAGGAAGACGGGGCTCAGATCTGGAGCACAGACACGGTCCCCGGCAGTTTCTGTCACTGAATCTGAATTCTCATTATGTGCTGATTGTGTAACAAAAGGATGCTGAGGCTTTCAAAGAGTTCAAGCGCCTCTATTTGGCGCCGCTTGTTTGTTTGTTTGTTTTTAACATTCCCTCTGCCTTTGTGGTCCTGGCTCTCCCCAGAGTGCCATGAAAACTCTGAAGAGCAGCCCAGCCTGATTTTTGCCAGAACGCTCTCTCTCTCTCTCTCTCTCTCCCACTTCTGCAAAGGAATGAAATCACTCTGAGAGGAAGAAACCGGTGATGTCACGTGTCCCCCGCTTGCTTCCAGGAGCCAATGGGAGACAGGTGACTCGGAGGAGGCCCTCCATTCATCCCTTTGCTCCAGAAACATGGCAGGTGGTCAGAAAGCGGGGACCTTAGCTGATTCAACACTCAGGCTTTGGAAAGGAGTTTTTTCATCAGTAGGTTCTGGAAGGAAGGGGTAGCTGAGAGATCAATTCTGTTTCCTACAAATTTCGGGATGTGAAGTCTCAGCGGGGAATGAACGCACTGGATGTAGATTTACAAACACATCTCTGAAAAGTGGGTGTCTGCGGGCCTTCCCGCTCTGAGCCGCGCATCCACGTTAACCGAGGTCGAACCACACCAGCTGGTTCAAGACTCGGCTAATCTAAGATGACAAATGGTTTTCCCCACATCCGCCCTGGATCCGTTGGAAGGAGGGAAAAGGGAGGGGGGGAAGGGTAAAGAGAGAATAGATCCTACTGAACCTTCCACACTTAATTCTCCCTCTTATGTCAGAACAGACCCGAGCACAGAAGACAGGCAGGGGTCAACTCCCGGGAGGACAAAGGGCCCGTCTGAATAATCATTCTGCGAAGCCAACTCTCCTTACTGACCAGCGGCCACGTCCCTCGGGTGGCCTTTAATGGGGTCCCTCCTCCTCCTCGAAGCCCTGACCAGGTTTCCAAGAGGTCAGCGGGGTGTCCCCGGGTGTTCCCTTCGCGCCCTTAGGGGTTTTCCAACCGCCGGGCCCCCAACCATGCAGCTGGGCGGGCAGCAAACACCAGCTGCTGCCATTCCCCTGAGGGGCCAGGAGCGGTCCTCCCTCTGCAGCTGGGAGAAGGGGGTGGAGGATGAGGTCAGCCAGACCCGGTGAGGGGCCTGGGGGGCGGGGGTGGAGGGGAGGGGAGGGGTGAAGGAGGACAGGGGTGAGGTGGGCGCGTACCCTGCAGGCTCTGGTACATGCTCCAGTAGATGCGCAGGCAGTTCTTCTCCTTCTTCATGCCCCGCTTGCAGCGGCAGTTGTAGAGCGACTTCTGCTTGAGGGCCTCCATGGCGCTGCGGCACTCGTCCTTGGCCTCGAGGCCGGACGCCAGGCTGAAGTTGGTCTCCTTGCCCGCCACGCACTGCC